>JAJPUD010002919.1:12962-77444 GCA_023553655.1 Myrmecobius fasciatus
CTTCCTTCCTTCCTTCCTTCCTCCTTTCCTCCTTTCCTTCCTCCCTTCCTCCTTTCCTTCCTCCCTTCCTCCCTTCCTCTCTTCCTCCCTTCCTTCCTTCCCCATAACCATATTCTTAAATTTGGTAGAACTAGTTTGTTCCTCCCCTATTCAAGATCTTCCTAGCCTGCCAAAATCTGAATGAAATTTATACACAGATGCACATAACACACACATACACACGCATGAGATGAGGTACAATCACCTAAGAAGGAAGATTTGATTTGGTTTGTCTAGAATGGACCCTAATCTACTTTTTTCATTCTTTCCTTTGGGTAGTTTCACCTAGAAATCGACTCTGTGGGCATCCTACCTGGTTTCTCCAATTTGGCATCAGTCTTAAGACACACATACACACACATGAATATAGGCAGACATTCATATATGATTTTGCATTTTGAGAACTGGTCAAGAACAAAAAAGCACACTAGTCACAATTCATATTTTGCAAGAAAGGCTGGATTTTAATCCAGGATGAAGTTCTTAAATTCTCGACCTCAGTGAAGAACAGCTTGTAGACTAGGGGTTTCGGCCAGGGAGAATTGACTACTCAAAGGCAAGTTCTCGTTCGTCAGTGGCCCTGAAAAGCAGTATAAATTATAAAGAGGGTAAGTGAATAGGTGGGTCTGGACACCTTGTCAGGCAATGCCTTGTTCTTGGAATGGGAGTCTTCCCTGGAAGATGGATGCTTTTTTTGTGCTTAGGCACATACTTCTAGAAATGTGTTTGTGTACACACATACACACACACACATACACACACAAATATTTGTGTAGACACACATATATATTTATATAAATATATATATATATATATTCAGAGCTCTATCATTTTTCCCATTTCTGGTACCATTGGATCATAGACTCCTAGACTTTGAACTGGAAAGCTCTCCTGAGGTCATCGGTCCATTTTGACACATCCCAGACTCCTTGTAAGGAGAAAGCTTCTTGTCTAGGAGCCTTGCTTAGCAAATGACTTTTCATGAAAATGGTTCCAAAATGGCTTGGTCACTGGTCCCGTTTTCTCAGATACCTTCCATAGACTTATTGCCTATTCTTTTCCAAGTCTTCTTTGTAGGAAAAAAAAAAGTTTTCTTTTAAAATGGGGCAGTGAGTGGTTCTTTCCACTACTCTTGCCCAGGCTTATCTCTTTGCCTTTGAAGTAGCAATTACCAGTGGAGAAGCTAATTAGCATGCTGCTATCTCTAAGTGAACAGGGAGCAATTCGCAGAGAGAAGCCATTTGACATGACTTAAAGGATACCATTGTTAATAATTAGACCACAAACAACTCCGTCCCCATAATGGGAAGCATCCAGCTAGAACCCACAAAAGGAAGCCGTGTGGTCAGAAGTCTCAGGTCAGCATTGTCCTTCTCTGCCCCGAGTTAAGCTTTGGCCCAATTCCAGGTCTAGATGTGTGACTTCATTGTTGGAATGAGCCCCACCTTCTATACCTTCTATAGATACAGACTGGAAACATGACCCCAAGTTATAATCTTAATATTTATAATAACAGTAGCTAACATTTATATAGCACCTACTGTGTACCAGGCACTATATTAAGCACTTCATAAATATTCTCCCCCTTATTCCTCACAACAACATGGGGAAGTTGCTGCCCTTCTGATCCTCATTGTGCCAAAGGTGGTTCTCAGAATTTAAGTGGATTGTACACCGAGTACATGAGTCAGCAATGTGAAATGGTAGTCAGTAAAATACAGTAAGAGAAGTATAGTTACCCCCTCCCCAAGACAGCAAGAGTAAGGAGAGAACGGGCTTGCCGGCCCCTGCCCTGCTCAAACCATAACTGCCGCGTAGAAAGTGGCCTTGTTCCAGCTGGTTCAGGAGATGGTGAATTTTCCATCTTGGTAGAGATCTGAGCAAATCTGAATGACCATAGGTCACATGTGTGGGAGCACGATTATATAACTCTGGGGTTAGAGCCCCAGAGAGGATCCTTACACTAGTTCAGGTGGAAGGAGGTAGTCTCTGAACTCCCTTCCAACTCAGAGATGCTGGGGCTCTGCTCTATAGAAAAGCAGCATCTTGGTCTCAGGACAGGCACTGTCCAAAGCCCATCCTATACTTGGCTCCCTGCTCTTTTCCTATGCCTGACCTAGTAGGAAGGAAGAGTGGCCATATCTGTAGTTCCTTCTTCATCTCTCAATCGCATGACAATTGGGGAGCACATATGTTACTAGCTGCAGTCCCCGATGCTCAATGGCACCCTACTGGGTCCATCATAAGTCATTATTAAATACTTAGGGATACAGTAGACCACTGAGCTACAGGTTATCAGGGATCTTTTACTGAGACTTTAATGTTCTTAGTTGTATGTATCATTCCTGAGTCAAAGTAAGGTATTCATGAACAGTATCCAATTCCTGAGGCATTATGGTCCAGTGTGTTGAATAGAGTATCTGGCCTTGAACTTAGGAAGAACAGAGGTCAGGTCCTGCCTGTACTATATGTTAATTGGGTGAGCAATTTGAGCAAATCACTTTTTTTTTCTCACCGAATAGGATTTTATTTTTCCAATTACATATAAAGATAGTTTTCAACATGAAGATTTTTCTTTTTCTCCTTTCCTCCCTTTCCTCCCCAAGACAGCAAGCAATCTGATAGAGGTTATACATGTATAATTATGTTAAAATATTTTCATATTAGTCATATTGTAAAAGAAAAATCAGAACAAAAAAATCTGGAGAAAGAAAAAAGCCAATCAACAACAAAAAAATGAAAATAGTTCATTCCGACTCCATGGTTCTTTCTCTGGATGTGGATGGCATTTTCTATCATGAGTCTTTTGGAATTGTCTTGGATCATTTATTTCTGAGAAGAGCTAGCTCTGTCATAATTGATCACCACACAACGTCATTTATTTTGTCAATGCACCAGGGAACTCTCTAAGACTTGAAGTTACAGAGGAGTTGGTAGGAGAAGGTTCCATGATGGCAGTACCCCCATATATATCCCAATGCCACTTGAAACTCTTGCCAGATCTTGTCCTGTTGGAGAGTGTGCTGTCTCAGCCTGACTTTCCTTTGTATATCTCCAATCCTTCCATCTCCTTAGAGGACAAGGCCAGTGCTCAGTTCCAAGGACTTTCTTGACTCTTTTTTGGAGCATGTCAAAGAACTTGACTTCCCAAGCTTTGCTCAGTCAAGATCAAATCAAAGAAGGAAATCTCTCTTAAGTTTGTAAAAGGAAAGTAAAGGGAATGGGAAGGAGAAGAAAGTGGGCCTAGAATGGTGCTTTAGGGTTTTACTTTTTTCCCAAAATGAACGTTCACTTTCTTTTCTGGTCTTTCCCCTTCCCTTCTAAGAGTGTCTGCTTGAGATCTGAGAAAGTTCATTATGGTGCCCAGAGAAATGCACATCCTTTGGTTGCCCCTTTTCTAGCCAATCCTGGAGTGACTAGGAAAGACGGAGGAGAGCACATCTGCCCTTATCCTTTAAAGGAGGGGACTCTGCTTTTCTCCTCTCAAAGAGCAGCTTGGGCCTGGATGAAGAAAAGGGTCAAATATTGATTTCTTTGCAAGTAGAATAAAAATCATTTTGAGACATCACAGGGGCATTTATGTATTTAAAAGAGTTAAGAAAATGGCTCTGAAATGTCCTGGCTGTGTGACTCTACGCTAGTCACCTTACCACTTAGTGCAAAGACTCAAAATTACAGGGAAGTTGCTGATCAGCAGCAATGTAGGCAGTTCCCACACTGAGAATTGCCCATAGTGATAAAATAGCCTGAGAGGGGCTAGGATCAGTACAAGGGTTACCATGTTCTCCAGGGTCAGTGACAAGCTGTAGAGTCATAACTATAAGTACTAGAGGGGGGATGGGGAGAAAAATAGCAAGAAACCAATCCTCATGTTTGGGGGAATGGAGCTATCATCCCCCGGGATGGAGCTGCCAGGATCCCATGTAACCATTTACAATGAGAAGATGTGGCCAGGTGAACTACAACCACAACAAACATTAGTAAGCACCTACTGTGTGTTTACTAGCACTGTGCTAGATGCTGGGAATATGAAGAAAGGCAAAAAACATGGTCCCTGCTCTCAAGAAGGTCATCATCTAATGAGGAAGACAATATGCAAACAACTATATATATAATATTAATACATATACATATAGAGAGAGATGTGTGTGTGCAAGATATATAGTGCATATGTGTACATGTAGATATATAGATATAGATTATATAGGGATGTATGAGTTTGCATTTACATGGAAAAAGTTTTATTTATTTTTATTTTTTTATTTTATTTTTTTTTAGAGACAAGACACTAACTAGTGCTGGGCAGGGACAACTGGGAAGGAGCTGCTCGAAGGTAATTCTACCAGGGAGGAGCAAATCTGAGGGCTTCCAATTCTAATTATTCCTGCTAATTCCTATAGATATTAGACGGTGCCATAATGTCTAGAAGGCTGGCTTCAGGGATCTGAGTTCGAGGTCTGCCTCCGACATACTAACAGTGGGACTCTGGGCAGGTCTCTTAGCCCCTAAGTAGCTAACTTGTACTGGGAGAGAAAGTTTACACACCAGAAGTTGCCTTCCATGACAAAATTAGAGTTCCAAACAAGCAGTATTAACATTCACAAAATCCCGGGCCCCTTTGACATAGTCCTTATTTTCCCACCCCGGTTACAGCTCTGTCAGGGTCAGCAGAGTTGCCGATGATTATTTCTTGCTGCTTGCACAATCAGCATCCCCAAAGTCTTCCCAAACTTTCATCCAAACTTTAAGCCTTTCAAACACACTGGTGACCCAGATAAATTAAGGTTCTATCTACGCTGGGCCAAAAGAGGCAGCCAATTCATTCAATCATTGAGATGGTTTATTTCCATGACTGCAAACAGCCGGTTTGAATACATTTTTGACTGAGCCGACTGATTATTTTGGCATTATAGAGGTACAGCCTCAGAGGTGGGGGCGGCAAGCTGACCCAGCGGAGAGCCTCCTCAGACTAACTTGAAAAGAGGGCCTGCTCAGTGTTAGGGACAATAGCAAAGAGCAATGGAGGGGTGGTGCTGTAGAATATGTCCTTGATCCAGACCTTTAATGGGGGAAAGAGCAGAGGGCGCTTAAGGAGAGCAAAGCTCATTGAGAACGGAGCCATAAAGGGTCTCGTTTTGTCTCTGAAAGCCAATGAGCAACCAGAAATAAGGCATCAGAAGGGACACACTCTTCCATCTTGCGTTCATGACTCATGCTCCCAAGTACTTAGTGGCACACAAACTCTCCTGGAAAAGTCAGTTTCCCCATACTGTCTCCTTCCAGAATATAACCTTGCCCCACTTAGTAGAAAAATTGTATCTAAGGAGCCTTTATTCCAGATCCCTCTGCCCGGTTACCCAAGTGTAAGGGATTCTTGGCAATGGGAAGGAGAGAGCCATGTGATACGGTGCAATGTCTTACCCATGATTCCAGCTGAGTGGGATCCTCAGTATGTGTTCTAGAATTATAGCCCTTACTTTCTAGACTGGAGGTCCAACTTGTGGTCCAGCTTTATAAAACCTTCAGAGCACTTCCAGATGAGCTTCAGATTCTAGATTAAAATCTGGAAGGATCCTTAGATGTCACCACACCAACTGAGCCATTCTACAGAAGAGGAAATGTTGTTGTCCTGTCATCTGGATCAAAAGTGGACTCTGTCCACTTGGATGTAAAGCCAGTGGTCTTGAGAAGAGGAAGTAGGCCTAAGGTCAAACAAGGATTTATAGGCAGACTCTTTGACTTTGGATCTTCCCCACCTGAATGCCTGAGTTCTTCCTTGCTTCCATCTGTTTTTCTGTCCCATTCATCTCTCCTATCAAGGCTAAACATCTTTCCCTTGATAAAGTAGTATATGAAAGTACTGGTGTTTACATGAAATCCACCAAAGAGGACATCCTAAAGGAAGGAAGTTGAAGTAGACCTATGTGCGGTGGGCTGCAGGGGTAAGAGGGGAGAATGACATAGCTACAACAGCTTGAAGCAAAAGGATTGTTCCATTCAGTAACAATAAGAGCCTAACATTAACAGTGGCCCACCACTGATTGGTAAGAGGGATTGCTCCGTTTAATAGCCACACCCCATTGCCTAAAAGAAGTTTAATTCACTTATTCTTTATTTTCCTAAGACTTGGTGTTGGAAAGGAAACTTTGAAGGTGTGCTGGATGTTGATAAAAATGAAGGAATGGATTAGAAATGTTTTGCTGACTCCAAAAACTTAAACCACATCGATTGTGCCGCTTGTGTGATTTCATGGAAAAACCACACTTGATATCCCATGACTTGAGTTCAGATCTTACCCCTGAAATAAACAACCTCTGTGATTTTGGCAAGTCACTAAATTTTGGAATCCATTCTTTTCCTCTACAAAATTTTGGAATTGGACTGGTTCGATTAGGAAGTACCTTCTGGCTCCAATTTTATGATCCTGGCTTCTGATATACATTCCCATGCTCCTTCCTTATTTCTTTTTTACCCATCTTGAGCCTCTTGGGTTTAAATCTTTCTTCATGTTGTATTTTGTTAGGGCTTTGTTTTTGTTTCTGGGGAACTGCTTGAAGAGTTCCTTTGCATACCGGCGCTAGGTTTGTAGGCTGTCCAGGGTGCAGCTGCGCTCAGCCAAGTCCAGAATTGGAGGAGGCCACTGGGCAGTCTTTCCACAGTAACCCAAGAGGAACTTTTTCTTCTGCTCCCTTC
Source organism: Myrmecobius fasciatus (assembly GCA_023553655.1). Taxonomy (NCBI): domain Eukaryota; kingdom Metazoa; phylum Chordata; class Mammalia; order Dasyuromorphia; family Myrmecobiidae; genus Myrmecobius; species Myrmecobius fasciatus. The sequence goes on from JAJPUD010002919.1 coordinate 19,695, forward strand.
TCTTTGTGTCCTCTCCTCTGCAGCCAGGAGAGTGGAATTTGGAAGCTTTCCTTTTGTTTGTCCGAATTCTTAAGATCCCGGGATTCAGAAGTGCTGACCCGAGAGGTTCTTTCTGTCGCCACTCTGCTCATTTCACAGATGAGGATCCTGAGGTCCCGAGAAGTTTCATGGCTCACCCAAACTCAACATAGATTTCTGTTCTTGAGGGTTCCACCTCACCAGAGTCTGGCTTTATCCAGCCAATTTCACGTTCAGAATGCTTTAAAAAGAATAAGTTGAAGTAGTCGGGCTACAAAGTCTCTTCATTATGCATTCATGAGATTTAAAGAATGATGTTGTGGTTCAGAAGGAAGAGGATTGATCGGACTGTGGACAAGGAGAGCTGGTTCTGATCCTAGCCATGCCAGTGACTCACTGAGTGATCTTGGACAATTCACTTTTCTTATGCAAAATGCCTGGGAGCCAGGGGATGGAGATGATGGGAGGGAGGGCTAAACTAGGTGATTTCTGAGCTGTCTTCCAGCTCTCTGGTCTAGGATCCAGTGGATTTGGTTTTCTTTTCTTCTGTTGTATTCTTTACAGCTCAGAAATATCACCTCCTTCCAAATTTTCCTGCTTCCCCAACCAACCTTCGCCTACCCAGTGGAAATGACATCTGGCTGACTTTGGGCCCGAGCCAAAAGTTGTACGGAGTTCTGCTTCACGTTAGAATGGACCTGGGGGCCATGGCTAGGTGGAAGTAGGACTTCCCATGCCAGGTCAATCTGTTAGTCCCTAGTAGAAAGGACCAAAGTGGGAAGTCATGTGTCAGACTGTGTGCCTGCCTTCCCATGCCAGGTCCATCTTGTAGCTCTTGGTACAGTGAGCTGCAGTTTCCCAGCTATTCTTGGCTTGCCCTCTATGTCTCTCTCCATGGCAGGATAACAGATGTAGATATGAAAAGTATTTTAGAAACCATTTTACAGATGAGGAAATTGAGGTAGAGAAGCGACATGCCTTGTTTGTACTTTGTAATGCCAAAGGTGACATTGGAACTCAGAGGCTCCAGAGTTAGGAAACTTCAGTGCCTCCAAAGTTAAGAAAACATCATGAGTACCCCCTGGATACATAAAAGGGACTTGGAAAAAAAGACAATCGACTTCTGAACCCACCTTAATGTTCTCCGCACCCAGCACTCTTTCTCATCAAAGCGAGACAAATTGTCTCTCAGATAAAGTTGTCAGTTACGAGAATTCTGTGATCCGTGGGTTATACGGGATTGATTCTTCACTGTGATACTGCTGATCTAGGAGTCCCAGCCCAATGGTGCTAGGGCAGATGAGCCTTTGCCCACAGTCAGCCCAGGACAAAACCCTACAAGAAACGATGAACAAGTCAGTAAGCAAAAAGCGATCCCCCAAAGGCCTTCTGAGGTGGCAGAGGAGAAAAACAGGAGCCAATCCTTTCCTGCTCAGTCCCTGCTTGATTTTCTGTCTCTGATCATTAAAGTCTTGTTACTTACAGCACTAAATGGAGTTAAAGGGGATTAGATGGAATTGATGAAGTGATAATTATCTCTCTGTGGTATGTGATTTGCATTTGGTTAAGAATATATTTATGTTCCTTGCAAAAGCAGGAAATTAAAGAAATGAGCTTTTATGAGGAAATGTAAATCTAACTCTTTGGGTCAGATGTTGAGAAAAGGATTGTTTTGCAAAGACTTTGGGGATTTCCCACTTCTACCTCCTGTTCCATGACTTCAGAGATTGAAGGTAGTCCACTTCATGGGTTCTCTGAATTTAATACAGTTGAACAAGCATTTACAAAGTCCCAACTGTGTGCCAGACATTGTGCCAGGTGGAAAGATGAAAGAAAAATGAAGACAAAATTGGCAATAGTGCCCACTCTTTTTTTAAATATATAAAGCATTTTCTTTTCTATTTTATTTTTTAGTTATAGCTATTTATTTTCAAAATATATACATGGATAATTTTCAATGTACACCCCTACAAAACCCTGTGTTCTGATTTTTCCCTCCCTTCCCTCCCTCCCCCAGTCAACAATTGATCCAATATATGTCAAACATGTGCAGTTCCTCTATACGTGTCTCTACAAATATCATGCTGCACAAGAAAAATCAGATCCAAAAGGGGAAAAAATGAGAAAAAAAAACAAAATGCAAGCACACAACAACAAAAAGAGTGAAAATGCTATGTTGTGATCCACCCTTAGTTTCCACAGTCCTCTCTCTATATATAGAGGGCTCTCTTCATCATAAGACCATTGGAACTAGCCAGAATCATCTCATTGTGGAAGAGAGCTACATCCATCAGAATTGATCACCATATAATCATCTTGTTACCATGTACAATGACCTCCTGGTTCTGCTCACTTCACTCAGCATCAGTTCATGCAAGTCTCTCCAGGCTTCTCTGAAATCATCCTGCTGGTCGTTTCTTACAGAGCAATAATATTCCATAACATTCATATACCATAATTTATTCAGCCACTCTCCAATGGATGGGCATCCATTCAGTTTCCAGTTTCTAGCCACTACAAAAAGGGCTGCCACAAACATTCTTGCACATGTGGGTCCCTTTCCCTCCTTTAAGATCTTTTTGGAATACAGACCCAATAGAGACACCATTGGATCAAAGGGTACGCACAGTTTGATAGCCCCTTGTGTGCCCACTCTTGAGGAGCGCCATTCTAGAATGGTACCACTTATTTAGAGTTGGAACAGCTCTTAGTCACTTAGGCCAGATCTCTCATTTAATAGATGAAGAAACTATAAGTTCCACACAAGTGGAAGGATTAGGTCAGGATCATATAGGTGGAGATTAGAAATGGAGTAGGATTTGAATCCATGTCTTCTGGCTTCAAATCTTTTCTTCTTCCTCTATTGCTTCTGTTATTAATATCTGATGAAATTGATTGGGAGGAAAGGACTGGAAAGAGAAGGTAGAATTTGGAGGCGGTTAGCAGGCAAAGGCTTTCCCCTCACTCCAGAACTCTTCACACCCCTGCTGGACACATGTCCTATTGTAGTAGGTAGTCAGGTAGATGGCCCCAGCAGCCTCACATAAGAACCTGGAGCAGGCTGGCCATGGCCAGGACCTAGGGCCCTACTTTAAGCCGTCCCCCTCCACACCCAAGGGCATGAAGCTGTTCCTTTTCAGTGGACTGCCCTCCAAATGCAGTTTGTGGAGAGTACAGAGACTTGCGGTGGCCATTGCAAGGCTAATGAGTCTTTCTCCATTTGGCCTGGTGGAGGAGGTCAAGTGTCAAGTGTACAGCTTCATGGGGTTAGTGATTTCTAGTTCATCCATGCCCTCCATCTGGCAGCCAACTCAAAGGGGCCCAAAGGGCACCTTCTACATTAGTTTTCTGAGCAAAGAAGATGAACAGTCTATAGACCTCAACTGGCAGTGTATTACTCCAATCTCCTTACTTGTGAGGATCTCTCTGTGTGACCTGAAGAAAATTGTTTGGCCTCTCTGTTATTCCTTTGTAAAATGAGGGCATTGGCTTAAATGACCTCCGAGGTCCCTTTCAGCTCTACATCTATGAACCTATGATCTCCACAAGCCTGGAGTGGAGGAATGGTGATGGTCCAATCACTGGTCTTGTTTGAAAACGAAGGACAAACAACCACAATCAATTGGGATGCTCATCTCTCAGGAGCACCACCTATTTTTCCAATCATTTTCCTGCCCATCATCCAGATTCTTCCACTATCTGCATGATCTTGGTGCTTGTTTCTCTGTGCCAAGCTTTCTTTGCCCCAGACCGAGGGTGCTCATTCTAAAAAGAACTGATTTAGTGCCTACTATGTGCCAGGCCCAGCACACAACAATTGCCAAAATGGAATGGCCCATTGCTCTCATGGAATTTGTATTTCCTAGCATGATTCTGGGAGGGGAAGGAGGCGGAGCTCATTCTAGATGGCATCTAAATCTTGCCAACTTGCCAACATTTGGTTTTCTGTGCTCTTATCTGAGCATCACAACAACCCCATGAGCTAGGGAGGGTGGGTATCATTTCCTCAAGAAGCTTGGGTTCAGAGCCATTTGGCCTAGATCACATAGCAGGTTAGCCACAGAGCCACTGAATTGCTTCTCTCTCTCCTGCCTCCACCAAGGCCATCTCCAGGGTTTGGTTTTGTTTTCTTTTTAAACCCTGTGCTCATAATAACTGAGTTAATGATCATATGAGGTCATGGCATTAGATGCCCGTCCACCAGTCTGGCATATGATGAGTTTGGGTTGTTTTCCCAAGTACCTATCTTGCAGCAACCTTCAGTTGTTAGTAAGACCCTAAAGGAAGTAGGTCATGGGAAAAGCCATGGGGGTCACACACTATTAGAGCTGGAAGGAGTCTCAGAGTGTGTGGAGTCCAAACCCTTCCCTTCTCAGATGAAGAACTTAACACGATTCCTTGAACATAGTAGGTACTTAATAGATGATTATTAGCTGACTGCGTATGAGAGGAGAGATATGGTACAATGCATTTGCTGCAATGAAATATTACTCGCCAAACTTATTGGGAAGCTCATTGGATAATAGATGGCCCTTATGTTAAAGAATGTCCCTCCTGAGCATTTGTGACAGGGGGAAAAAGCATTACTCAGGAGAGTCCTGCTCAAATATCTTCCCGTGGGATGTCTGCCAATCTGTGTGTGTGCATGCGTGCATGCGTGTAAAAGTATGAGTGTGTGTGAGTATGTGCGTGGGGATTTTGTTCTGGGGTGTTATTTTCTTTGGTCATGATGAAGAAGAGGCAGGGATTCCATTATGGTCTACTTGTCGTTGTAGAGATGGGAAACAGCAAGCAGGGTACTGGCCAGTGGAATCGGGAGCCTGCTACCCCAGGCCCAGCTCTACCATTTCTGATATGTGTAATCTCAAGCCAAGTCCCTTCCCTTCCCCGAGCCTCAGTTTCCCCACCTATAAAATGACGGATTTTGCACTTGATCATTTTTGCCCCTTCTGGTGTGGGTCCTCCCTTCTTCTGCTGGGGCTGTGGAGAAGCTGGTGGTCTAGTGGAGTTGGGAACTTAGGTCAATTTCTGATTTCTGGCTGACTGTCCAGTCTCCTGCCTTTGGCCTTAGACATCTTGTAGGTGAGCACTTTCTTTGGCTGAACGTCTGCAGAGTGGCCATTTTCATCTTCTTGTTTCCTGGGTTTCAGATCCTCCAATGATAAAACAATAGAATGATGGTAATGGCTGACTGAAGTAGAATTGTTAAGCTCCCACTTCCATCTTCCTGCTTAGAGCAAAATACGTTGGGTACTCTTCAGCTGAAGTCGGCCGATCCGTCAGTACCGAGTTCTTACTGCAAATGTGGCTCCGCTGAGCAACTACGCAAGCAAGGCCATTTGTTACTGTCAGGCTTCCCGCCCTTCTAGATGAGGAGTGGGCGCCACTCTTGACTTTCTGGCAAAGATTTCATTTGAAAACTGATCTGAGATCATGGAGAAGGGAGGAAAAAGCCAGAGAAAATGGCCATATTAACCATGTCCTTAGGGCCAAGTTGATCCCTTGCTGGGAGAAATTGATCCCTAAAATATAACCAGAAGGAGGGGCCAATATGATTGTGTTGTTGCCTCAGAAGGCTGCTAAGTGTAGGGTTGTTGATTCTAAATATTTCAGTGACCATAAAGATTTGCTTCTGGGAAAAGATCTGTTCAATTTATTCATACTAAGGTGAAAATGACTGATAAGGCTTGAAAACGTAAAAAATGTAAACATCTCTCAGGGGTTCTTTTACAGGGCCATAGGTTATTGTGTCAGAAGGGGCTTTGGAGACTTATTTTGTACTTATATTGATGTCTTCCATTTTTAGATCCCTTTTATTTCTGAATGTACATGCCCCTTAAACCCCCCCCCCCACAGTGAGTATTCCTTGAAAACAAAGAGAGATATTCAAGCTTGAGCCAACAGCTGCAGCTAGATTCTGACATCACAGGAGACATTCAGTATCCATGGGCCCCCACCTCTCCAATAAAAGGAGCTAGTATTTAATAGAAGAAACAAGCCCAGGGAGATAAAGTGATTTTACATTATAACAGTGTAGAGAAATTATGACGTTCTTTAATGAGCCCATCATCATATCGTCACGAGCTCTCTGTGAGTCCCACAGGTACAAGCCACAACTCTTCCCACCTTTCCATCCCATCCAATTTCCATTCGTAAGTTTTCTTTAGAGGATTTATCCAATGAGTTGGAGACTTACTTCCCCCTGAGATTTTAGTTAGCTAAGGACCCCTGGCTTAGGTTTCCATTAGCTCCCACCTCCTCTGCTGGCCTCCCATGCCCTTAATGCTAATTTTCATGCGGCGCTCTGGCCGTTTATGCCAGGCAACATCTTTTGCGTGAACTATCGTCGGAGAATCGATCACTTGTAGGAAAACTCAATCTCGAGGACACTCATCTCGGGGAAACTAGACGATCCAAGTTGGACAAAGCGGGAGAAAGGAAGAGCGCACTGTGCAATGCAGTAAAGGGTGGGAGGAGGCGGAAGGGAATTCCCATGCTTAAAAGCAGGTGTCTAAAGTGGGTGTCCATACATCAATGGACAATTACAAAGAGAGGAAAGCTGAAGGAAGAGAAGGCCATAGGTGGGGGAAAGGACAAGGCGACCCCTTATATCCGCTCCATCTAGATAGTGTGCAATATGGTAGGGTACTATGAGGAACAATTGTTGTTCCAGATCAAGCACCAACTCATCCCAGTCTTGAACAGTGAGAATGTATGGTTCCAATTACAACCCTAGAAGGCCCTCCTCCCCCCATCTTCAAGTAAAGGTCAGCCCATCTTTTATTAAGTCCCCAAAGTACCCATCACAGAAAGATTTTTCAGTAGCAGAGGTTGAAACTGAGCAGGATTTTCTTTTCGGCCCTCATTTACCTAGAAAACTCGTTTAGAGACATATACTCTGTTGTGGTGGAGCGTGCTGAGCCTCTAGTAGGGAAGGCCTACATTCAAACCCCATGTCTCAGATGCTTGCTGGCTCTGTGACCATGACCTAATGTAACTTAACTGCCCTGAGACTCAGTTTCCTCATCTCTAGATTGGAGACGGTGATATCCATATTGCCGTTTGGGGCATTCTATGTCCATTTGGGGGGTTACAAGGATCAGGAGGGATACACTAAGCCCTTGGCAGAATTGAAAGTCCCCCACGAACAGCTGCGTAACGACCAGAAATTGCCTTGGCTCTGTCGGTCAGTCATACTTTTTGAATCTCATGGAAACAAAGTAGAAAAAGGAGAGGGTTTGAAAGTGTTCCCTATGACTTGATGGGTGGCATGGACTTGGAGGAATAAACTGATTGGAGGGACAATCCTATCCTGCTCCTAGGGCTGCCCGCTTTGATTTGCTTCCCCCATGGCCCAAGGCAGGGCTAAAGCTTCCTTCTTAGCTGCCCAGAAAACCAGGCCACAGGAAGGGACCGAAGGAGAACTGAATTTGGGTTTTCCCCCATCTTTGGACACAGCATTTGCCTGATGACTCTGCTAGGCCAAATCAGTCTCTCCAAGCTTGAGCTTTGACTTTTATTTAAACCTCCCTACAGATGAATGAGCATGTCCACCCAACACTGGGATACTTTGTACTTCTCTCCTTCCCTTTGAGGCCTCTGGCTCCTTGCTAACCCTCCTCCTGTCTTTGCATTCAGGAAGTCTCTCACTTTGCATGGGGTCCCCTGCTCTGCAGGCCCCAACTCCACAAAGCTCTTAATAGTAAATAGTAGCTTACTGGGGGGCGGAGCCAAGATGGCGAACTGCAGACAGCTTTCTCTGTGAACTCCAGAGACCTTCCCTCAGACCCAGACAAAGTGAGCCTCTGAACTGGTTTTGGAGTGAGGGCTCCACCAAACACTTGGACTACAACGTACTTCTATCAAAAATCTACTTTGAAAGAACTCCAGAGGTTAGCCTCAGGGGAAATCGGCAGCTGGTCGGGATCAGACTCCAGCCGGGGCAGAAGTCAGGGCTGCGATAGAGGGGCGGATTTTAGGCACCCAGGAAGCCCCTGGGAGACACCTAGGCCACTTTGCTCTGCTTGTGGGCAGGTGCTTTGGCAGATGTGCCTTTGGTAAAGGGTGGATGGAGAGCAGCTGAAAACGTGGTCCTAGTGCGAATCTAGCCCGACCAGCCTCAGACCGGAAGTCAACTCGGCAAACTGCCCCAGGACAAATACAAATTGTTGCAGTATTCTCTGCTGGTGACCAATAAATACCCCAACTTTAAATCATGAGCAAGAAGCAGAAGAGAGCTCTCACCATAGACAGCTTTTACGGAGAAAAAATAGAACAGTCCCCAGATTCTGACATTATGAAAACAATCCCAGATGAAGCCACAAAGGCGGACTTAAGTTGGTCTCCCTTCCAGAAGGCTTACCTGGAAGATTGCATTAAGAATCCCAAAAGAGAGCTAGAAGAAGAATGGGGAAATAAATTGAGATCAGGGCAACAGAAATATCAAAAACTGGAAAATAGGACTGGTGAATTGGAAAAAGAAAACAATTCACTGAAAAACAAAATTGGTGAATTGGAAAAAGAAAAAAATTCACTGAAAAATCAAATTGGTGAATTGGAAAAAGACAATTCACTGAAAAACAAAATTGGTGAATTGGGAAAAGACAACAATTCACTGAAAAATAAAACTGGCAAAATGGAAAAAGAATGCATTGAATCAAGAAATTCAATTGGCCAGCTACAAAAGGAGCTAAAAAAGATAACTGAAGGAAATAATACTTTAAAAATTAAAATTGAACAAACAGAAGTAAATAACTCAATAAGACTTCAAGAATCAGTCAAACAAAAACAAAAAAATGAAAAAATAGAAGAAAATATGAAATATCTCCTAGGAAAAACAACTGACTTGGAAAACAGATCCAGGAGAGACAATCTAAGGATTATCGGTCTCCCTGAAAGCCACGATGAAAAAAAGAACCTGGATGCTATCTTCCAGGAAATCATGAAAGAGAATTGCCCTGATGTTTTAGAATCAGAAGGCAAAATTGGCATCGAAATAATTCACTGATCACCTCCAGAAAGAGACCCCAAAATTAAAGCCCCAAGGAATATCGTGGCCAAATTTCAGGACTATTGCACCAAGGAAAAGATATTGCAAGCAGCTAGAAAGAAACAGTTCAAATACCGAGGAACTGTCATTAGAATTACACAGTATCTGTCAGCTTCCACATTAAAGGATCGAAGGGCCTGGAATCAGATATTCCGAAAGGCAAAAGAACTTGGATTACAGCCAAGAGTAAGTTATCCAGCTAGAATGAGCATCATCTTCCGGGGAAGAAGATGGTCATTCAATGATACAGGAGAATTTCACCTATTTCTACTGAAAAGACCAGATCTGAACAAAAAATTTGATCTACAAACACAGAACTCAAGAGAAGCATAAAAAGGTAAAAAGGAAAACTCTTGAGAACTATATTCCCACTATAGGTATCCTTAAAATAGACCAAAAGCTAATTGGAAATTAAATAATCTAATCCTGAAGAATGAATGGGTGAAAGAGCAAATTATAGACACAATCGAAAATTTCATCCAGGAGAATGACAACAATGAGACAACCTACCAAAATTTGTGGGACACGGCTAAAGTGGTTATAAGGGGTAATTTTATATCTCTAGATGCTTACTTGCATAAAACAGAGAAAGAGAAGATCAATGAACTGGGCTTACAATTAAAAGAGCTAGAAAAAGACCAAATTAAAAACCCTCAATTAAATACCAAATTGGAAATTCTGAAAATTAAAGGGGAGATCAATAAAATTGAAAATAAGAAAACTATTGAATTAATAAATAAAACTAAGAGTTGGTTTTATGAAAAAACCAACAAAATAGATAAGCCTTTAGTTAATTTGATTAAAAAAAGGAAAGAGGAAAATCAAATTATTAATCTCAAAGATGATAAGGGAGAACTTTCCTCCAATGAAGAGGAAATTAGAGTAATAATTAGGAGTTTCTTTGCCCAACTTTATGCCAATAAATTTGATAATCTAAATGAAATGGAGGAATATTTACAAAAATATAGATTGCCTAGGTTAACAGAAGAGGAAATAAATTATTTAAATAGCCCCATTTTGGAAAAAAGAAATAGAACAAGCTATTAATCAACTCCCTAAGAAAAAATCTCCAGGACCAGATGGATTTACATGTGAATTTTACCAAACATTCAAAGAACAATTAATCCCAATACTATATAAACTATTTGAAAAAAATAGGGAAAGAAGGTGTACTACCAAATTCCTTCTATGACACAGATATGGTGCTGATAGCCAAACCAGGTAGGGAGAAAACTGAGAAAGAAAACTATAGACCCATTTCCCTAATGAATATTGATGCAAAAATTTCAAATAAGATTTTAGCAACAAGATTACAGAAAATCATCCCCAGGATAATACACCATGACCAAGTAGGATTTATACCAGGAATGCAGGGCTGGTTCAATATTAGGAAAACTATTAGCATAATCAATAATATTAATAACCAAATTAATAAAAACCATATGATTATCTCAATAGATGCAGAAAAAGCCTTTGATAAAATCCAACACCCATTCCTATTAAAAACACTAGAGAGTATAGGAATAAATGGGCTTTTCCTTAAAATGATTAGTAGTGTCTACTTAAAACCTTCAGCAAGCATCATATGTAATGGAGTCAAACTAGAACCATTCCCAATAAGCTCAGGAGTGAAACAAGGCTGCCCACTATCACCATTATTATTTAATATTATCTTAGAAATGTTAGCCTTGACAGTAAGAGAAGAAAAAGAGATTAAAGGAATTAGAGTAGGTAATGAGGAAACCAAATTATCACTCTTTGCAGATGACATGATGATATACATAGAGAACCCTAAAGACTCAACTAAAAAACTACTAGAAACAATTCACAACTTTAGCAAAGTTGCAGGATACAAAATAAATCCACATAAATCATCAGCATTTTTATATATTACCAATAAAGTTCAGCAGCAAGAGATACAAAAAGAAATTCCATTCAAAATAACTGTTGATAGTATAAAATATTTGGAAATTTATCTGCCAAGGGATAGTCAGGAACTATATGAACTAAACTACAAAACACTTTCCACACAAATAAAATCAGACCTAGTCAATTGGAAAAACTTAAAATGCTCATGGGTAGGCCGAGCGAATATAATAAAAATGACAATACTACCCAAACTAATTTACTTATTTAGTGCCATACCAATCAGACTCCCAAGAAATTATCTTACAGATCTAGAAAAAATAGTAGCAAGTTCATTTGGAAGAACAAAAGGTCAAGAATTTCAAGGGGATTAATGAAAAAAAAAGGCTGACGATGGTGGACTTGCTGTACCAGATCTAAAACTATATTACAAAGCAGCGGTCATCAAAACCATTTGGTACTGGCTAAGAAATAGAGTAGTCGATCAGTGGAATAGGATAGAATCACAAGACAAATTAGGCAATAACTATAGCAATTTAGTCTTTGATAAACCCAAAGACCCCATCTTTTGGGATAAGTACTCACTATTTGACAAAAACTGCTGGGAAAACTGGAAACCAGTGTGGAAGAAATTAGGGCTTGACCCACATCTAACACCACATACCAAGATAAGTTCTAAATGGGTTCATGATCTGGATATAAAGAGTGATACTATAAGTAAATTAGAGGAACGTAATATAGTTTACCTCTCAGACCTATGGAGATGGAATAAATTTATGTCCAAAGAAGAACTGGAACTCGTAATTGAAAACCAGATAGATAACTATGACTATATTGTTAAAAAGTTTTTGTACAAACAAAACCAATGCAGACAAGATTAGGAGGGAAGCAATAAATTGGGAAATCATCTTTACATTTAAGGGTTCTGATAAAGGTCTCATCTCTAAAATATAGAGAGAATTGTCTCATATTTATAAAAATTCAAGCCATTCTCCAATTGATAAAGGGTCAAAGGATATGAATAGACAATTTTCAGAGGATGAAATTAAAACTATAGTCATATGAAAAGGTGCTCCAAATCACTATTGATCAGAGACAAATGAAGACAACCCTGAGGTACCACTACACACTTGTCAGATTGGCTAAAATGTCAGGAAAAGTTAATGATGAATGTTGGAGGGGATGTGGGAGGGCTGGGACACTGATGCATTGTTGGTGGAGCTGTGAACGGATACAGCCATTCTGGAGAGCAATTTGGAGCTACGCTCAAAAAGTTATCAAACTGTGCATACCCTTTGACCCAGCAGCATTTCTATTGGGCTTATATCCCAAAGAAATCATAAAGGAAGGAAAGGGCCCCACATGTGCAAGAATGTTTGTGGCAGCCCTTTTTGTAGTGGCTAGAAACTGGAAACTGAATGGATGCCCTTCAATTGGAGAATGGCTGAACAAATTATGGTATATGAATGTTATGGAATACTATTGTTCTGTAAGAAATGACCAGCAAGATGATTTCAGAGAGGCCTGGAGAGACTTACATGAACTGATGCTGAGTGAAATGAGCAGAACCAGGAGATCATTATACATGGCAACAACAGTACTATATGACGATCAATTCTGATGGACATGGCTCTCTTCAACAATGAAATGTTTCAAACCACCTCCAATTGTTCACTGAAGAAAGGCATATACACCCAGAGAGAGGGATGTGAAATGTGGACCACAACATAACATTCTCATATTCCTTGATTGATGTTTGCTTACATTGTGTTTCCTTTATCTGATATGTCTTTCTTGTAGACACGATTTTTCTTGCACAACAATAAGTTTGGAAATACGTATACATATATTCGAGTTGCCAATATTTTAACATAATTCTTCAACAATAACCCTTACATAGCTTTCTGTTACAAATTTTTTCCCCCAACTCCCCACCCCTCCCCTAGATGGCAGGACATCCACTACATGTTAATTATGTTAAAATATTGGCAAATCGAATAGAATAAACAGACATAGATTGATTGGGTTCAGTATTTTTTTTTTTTTGGACAAGAATGATACAGGTAGGGAGAAACAGAAGCCACAACCCCCCACACAAACGCAGTCCGCCCACGGACAGAAAGCTCAAGATGTTCCGGGTTCTGTCTCTAGTTGTCTCTTTCTGGGCTGTGACGTCACACCTGGAGCGTTGCTAAGATGACTTGTTGCTAAGATGACTTCTACGTGTTGCCAGGTTGAGGTGGGGTTTCCGGAATGGGGCTGGGGGTAAGAGCCAAAGATCATCAAGACCGTTGAGTTTTCAGTCCCCCCCCTTCCTCACCATAGGGTCAGCCTCTCCCCCTTCAGTTATACCCCCCCCACAGGGTCAGCCCCTCCAGCCATACCCCCATAGGGTAAGCCCCCCCATCAGCCATACCCCCCACAGGGTGAGCTCCCCCCATCAGCCATACCCCCCACAGGGTAAGCCCCCCCATCAGCCATACCCCCCAAAGGGTGAGCTCCCCCCATCAGGTCAGCTGCCCCCCACCCTTCAGTGTCATCCCCCAACCTCCACCCTATTCACCTCAGGGGGTTGCTTGGCGGCTCCTACCGGTCTCTGGCGCCTCACCTGGAGAAGTTCATCTCGAAGACGATTTCCTCATCGCTGTCCAAGGAGGCCTCCTCCAAGCGATCTTCACTGGCCACTAGGCCATACTTATTGCTCGACAAGACCTTGGACTTGTAGGCCCTGACCAGGAAATAGATGGCAGCGATTGCACAGCAGCCACTGAGCACGAACGGCATATGGCGGAGCATTCGGCTCAAAATAGGCGGCATGTGGCCTAGGCGGCCCAAGACGCCCAGGCTGGCACTGCGGTTGGAAGGCACCAACACCTTGGCCTCCCCGGCCAACGTGCCATTGGCGGCCCCGACGCTGCCATTGGCGGCCTGGGCCGTGGCCTCCTGCTCCTCAGGGGGCAAAGGCAGCCCGGAAACCCAGGCCCAGGGACAGACCCTGAAGAGCAGCACGAGCAGCAGTATCCGGGCCGCCATGGCCTGTGGCCAATAGCGGCGGCTGCGGCAGCGACGGCCGGCCAGGGCCCACCCGAGGCTCATGTTCTGGGCCTGGGCGGGACGGCACTGGCCGGGACCACAGAGCCGCGCTGGCCCACGGGGCTGCCCTGCTTCAGATACGTCTGGTTTAGGCTTGCTCCTAGGGAGCCGAGGGAGCGCTGGCTAGCAGACGGCTCCGCCACCACCCCAGTAGCCAACTGCCTACTGCGCTCCCGACGGCAACAGATAAAGCACACGGGAGCGTCCCCCATTGGCTGACCCATGACACAATTATCCCGGCTGGCCAATGAGAGGCGGCGGAATGTTGACGGAGGAGTGGGCCCACCTTGTTGTCAAGGTAGCCGTCCTGAGCCCCTTGTGATTCATCAGTCTGTGATGCTTAGGTCCTGCCTGACCTAGGGATAAACTCCCCTGGGGAGGAGGGGGGTTTGCACCATAGTGGAAGGTACCACTTTGGGAAGAGGGGGGGCTTCCCTCCCTTGGAGTGCTTCCCGCTGGGGCTGAATGGCTACTTGGGGGCGGGGAGGCGGTTCTTGGGCAGCTGGACCTTGCCTTGCGATGGCCTAGGTCCATGGGGATGGCCAAGGCCACTTTGGGACAGCCTTCCTTTTTTTTTCCTGAGGCAATTGAGGTTAAACGACTTGCCCAGGGTCACACAGCTAGGGAATGTTAAGTGTCTGAGACCACATTTGAACTCAGGTCCTCCTGACTTCAGGGCTGGTGCTCTATCCACTGAGCCACCTAGCTGCCCCAGCCTTCCCTTCTTAAATAGCCATTCTTTCCCAGAATGCTTCCAGTCTCTCTTCCAAGGAATCAAGTCCTGAGTTCAAACCAGCATGGAATACTTTCCATGAACTAGCCCAGCCCGTGTTCCTTGTTTTATCTTCTTGCAAAGATCCCCGAATCCCAAATCACTGAGTTGAGAATCCCCAGGGGCCAGCCATTGCAAGGCATAACTGACCAAAAATCATCTCCACAACATCTTCCCCCAAGTAGCCTTTCAGCCCCTGTTGGAAGAACTCCAAGGAAGGGAGCTCCCCCCCCCCCTTCCCAAGGCATCTTCTTCCATTTTGGAGCAGCTCTAATTAGTAAAAAGTCTTTTCCCTAACATATTAATTAGTTGACCCCACCCATCTTAGTTCTGACCCCTGGGGCTAAGCAGGAAAAAAAAAATCTAACCCTCCTCCATGTAAGACCCCTTTAACTAATAGGAGCCCCAAGTTTCCTCTGGGTTACATCAACTCAGTCCACTTTCTTTGTTGGGACCTATTTTATTTCACAAACAGAATTTAAGACCCAGCCATTGTGGAATAAGACCTCCCAGCAAGAGGTCCCCCAGTATCTCCTTGTAGGCCATCAGTGACTGGGAGCCCTCTACCTTGCCGAGTCATCCTACTTGCACTTTGCACTAACTCTCATTCTAAGGATGTTCCTGTACATTGAGCCTCTTTGAAACCTCCAGAGCTCCCAGCTCTGTCCCTGGGGAGAGATTCGACGGGTTTCAAAAGGAACCATATAGCTGTCCCAGTACAAAGGTGTGAGACATCACAGCCATGGTGACTTCTTTCTTTCTGTACTACAGCCATAACAAGTATCCCGATGCTTTCTCAGTGTCTTCTAGGTGTCATTTTCCAGTCATGTCCCACTCTTTCTGACCCCATTTGAGATATTCTTGACAGAGAGACTGGAATGGTTTGCCATTTCCTTCTCTGGTTCATTTTGTAGATGGAAGTTTTGAGGCAAACAGGATCACACAGCCAGTGAGCGTCTGAGGTCAGATTTGAATTCAGGGGTTCCTGACCCAGCCACCCCGTTTTCTCATGGTCCGGGTCATACATTCGTTCACAACATGCTGGCAATCCGAGGGTGAGACACATATGCCTTCCCCAGTATTTCTCTTTTTGTGAATAAACTCAGCGTGTCTCAGAGAAGCTGCACTAAGACTTTTGAATCACCTCCTATATTGAGTGCTGAATGTGGAGTGTGGAGAACCCCTAGGTTCTAAACCCCCCTCTTACATTTATATGATTATATCTTATATAATAATGTAATGTATTACATTGCATTTATATTTAAATACACGTATATTTACATGAACTGGCTTCATGTCCATGGGCCAGTTATTAAATCTCTCTGAACCTCAGTTTCCTCATCTCCACAATAGAGAGTAAATGTATGCAGCTCGTGTTGGGTACTTGGCGACGCTTATTTAATTGAATTGAATTAAATAATGCCTGCGGTACCTTCTTCACAAGGTTGTTCTGAGGTACAAATGAGATAATGTATATAAAAAGCTTTGCTGATCTTTAAAAAGTGCTATAAAATGTCCATTATTATTATTATTGATTCTTGTCTCTTTCAGTTTCTTCTCCGCATAGCTGCCAGTCGTCTTTCTACTCAATTCAATAATTCAAGGGCCCATAATTTCTCCCACAAGGGCACTCCTTCATCTTTATATCACTTTAAAATCTTCTTAAGTTCTCTTTAAATGTGTTTTCAAAAATTGCATTCTCGTTGTGCTGAAGGGACTCTGTGTGTGTGTGTGTGTGTGTGTTGTGTGTGTTTAATGTCACAGTTTCTGGAAACTCCATGCCTTTATCAGAAAATCATTTCTATTTGGTTTTACGAATTAGGAAGAGGTTGCTAAGGGACCCAATCATTTTATATATGCAAGTTATGGATCAGCGTGTAGGTGGGGAAAACGGGCAGTTCTTCCCAAACCAAACAGGCCACATAAAACCTTAGAAGTGGGAAACAAAAAGAAGTTAGAGAAGAAAAAAATAAAGGTTGGTCCTTTCCTGAGAGCCCAGCTAGAAAAGTCGACCACATTTCTCTGCTTTCTGAGTCCGCCACCCTATCTGCCGCACCCCTTTGGACCACATCTTGGGGCTCGGCAGGGGAGTGCATGTACCCACGGGGCTATGGCAGACTGCCCAAGGAAGCTTCGTTCTCTTCCTCCCCAGAGCTCCTACTTCTGGCTTAGTGGCTGGGACTTAAGTTGAGGCTAGAGCTCTGAGCAGGAACAAATTTGAGCAGGGCCAGAATGGGTTCCAATTTGGGTAACGATGTTAATTGTGAGAATTAAGAGATTGGAGGATTGATTAGGTGCAGGCCCTCAAGACTACAGATGTCCCTCTGATCCTCAGAGTACAGGCCGTTATTAAAAGCAACATGTATTTCTTCGTGGCTGATGCACAGGCCCATTGTAAATAAACAAAATTATGGATTTCAGGGGAGGGGACTGAGAGAGACTGGCTATATGCCCCAGAGATGTGCTGTGCTTACCTTCCCTGCTAGACTCCCACCTACCCAATGTCCACAAATCCTAGCGCTCCCAAAGGTGCCAGTGCCTGGTGAGCTCTGCATGTTAATAAAATGTCTTTTTCTTGAACGTTTCTCCATTATTTGCGAGACAGAACCTTAGCCTGTCCAGACCGGTAATTGTTCAGCAGCTTCTGCTTTTCTAAGCCTAGTAGAAAAGCAATGTGTGAACGTGGTGTGCAGGCCTCCCTCGGGAACAGAACAGCTCAGGTACAGGGAACAAAAGGCGGGCAAGAGCCCTGGAGCTGCCGTTCCCTGGCAGGCTGCAGCACAGTTCCAGATCAATAAGTGGAAATTCAGAGGACTCTCTGACAGCAGCCACTGCAGCGGCTCCACCCCGCTTCTGCTAGATAAGACAAAAGAAATCCCGGCTCTCGGGCCAGCTGAAAGCTTTTGGGGGACAATGGGCCCAGTGGCTGGGAGAGAACAGGGAACTTAGCTGGAGTCAGGCAGACCTGGGGGGTCAGTTCCTGCCTCTGACATTCGCTCGTCGTGTGACCCTGGAGAGATCATTTCACCTGGTCACCAGTTTTCTCATATGGAAAATGGGAATTCTAATACCTGTAGCAGCTATCCGACAGGAGGTTATGAGAATCAAATGACAGAATGGATGAAAAGGGCTTTCTAAACCTTAAATTGCTATAGCAACTCATAGATATGTAATCATGTGCCCACACGTGTGCTGGCTTGAGAGGCAGAGTGCAGTTTTCAGCTTAATGAGCTAAAATTGCAAAAACACAGACACAGCACACACATTTGTATGGAGGAAATATATACCCACATGCAGTATATATGTACGTATATGTATTACTATATATATATATATATATACATACACATATATGTATACATGGAATATATGGAGTTTATATTCATATATATGAAATATGAAGTATATAATACACTTGACTGAAATAAGACAATGTCAACAAGACTTCTGGATTGCCTAAAGGCCTTTTGCTATGCACATGCATGTAAAACATGTGTGCATCCATGTATACATGTGTGCATTTGTGCATATCTACACGACTATATATATGCATGTGTATGTGTATATGTGTGTGTATATATATGTATGTGTGTGTGCGTGTGTGTGTATATATATATATATATATATATATATATATATATATATGTGTGTGTGTGTGTGTATAAAATCCAGATTTGTAGGGTTTTTCCACTGTAAAACTACATAGGAATAATAGCTTATCTTTATGGGTTACTTTACATAGATGATCTCAGTCAAGATAATCAAAGTAAAGCACTATCCTTTGAGGGACTTTGGCTAAGTATTTGTATCCCCATTTTATTATTTATTTATTTTACTGAGGAGATTGGGGTTAAGTGACTTGCCCAGGGTCACACAGCTAGGAAGTCTTAAGTGTCTGAGACCAGATTGAACTCAGGTCCTCCTGACTTCAGGGCTGGGGTTCTATCTACTGCATCACCCAGCTGCCCCTCTTTCACCATTGTAAAAATGAGTTAACTGAGGCCCAGATAGAGAGGGGCTAAGGGGAAAAACCCAAGGTCAATCTAGTTAGTGTCAGATTCAGGACTGGCAACTCTGATATTGTGACTCCAAGGCCTCGATTCTTTGCCCTGCCATGTTCTCGGTCCAGAGCAGTCTCCCTGTGAAATAATCAGCTTCGGAATTCAGTCACTGGGCATATTGTCTTGAAAATTGATTAATGGAGAAGATTAATGGAATTGATTAACGCAGAAGAAAGCCTTTGGCTCCCAAGCCTCCTAAGTCGAGCGGACGAAGGGCTACGTGTGGACTGCATTATTCCGTTGATTCTTTTTCTTTCTGGAATTGGAACCCAGGGAAGAAAACGTCCCAAGAGCTTAAGTCTTTCCATATCTCTGAAACACAAGGGTCCACAACCACCTCCTTCTGAGAACTGATACAAGGAGAAAGCTGGACGGGTTTTCTTTGACCAAATCTTTTTTGTGATAAACTTTTTTTTAGACTGTGAAAACCTATGAAGACATTTTTGACTACCTGCTATCTGATCCATCGGGGAAGAGGTGCCAAAAGTGTCCTTGAACACAGACAAACCTTCCTGTGTCGTGTGCCCTTCTGACATTGTCTCTTGGCACTGGCTGAGGCGGGAAGGGCTTAGAGTAAAGCTGCTGAAGCACAGAGCCCCAGGGAGTCACCTCACCAGACCTGCACAGCTGTCACCTGGGAAATCAGAGTGGTGATTACCCAATCTGGCTCCAGTGCCATAGCAGTACCTGGGGCGGGTGCCAACATCGAGAAGAGCTGATGTTTTTGTAATTTCGTATCCAAATAGTCAAAGTGATATGGCGTCCACGCAGAGAGTCAAGCTGTCCTTCCTCTCATGGATTTGCATGAGATTTGGTAGAGGAATTGAAACTGGTGTGCCCTGTGCTATTGACCTTTCTCCTTCAGAAGGGCCACATTGACTGGACCCATTTTTCACCTCTACTGAAGTTCTTTCATCTTCTCTCCTTCTCTTCCAAGTGCATCCTCCATTTTCCCCATGGCTTTACTCACTATGGAAAGATTTGTTCTGCTGACTTGCTTTGTTTGGCCTTGCATAGTTCTCCAGGGACTCAAGGAGAAGCTTCTCCACAGGGGGTCACCTTCAGTCTTCATCGGTACTATTACTTTCCCGTTTCTCATCCACTTCAGGAAACTTCAAGGAGCTGATGAGAAAGGGGACCAAGAAGTACTTGGGGGAAACTGTGGTGACACTGTCTCTCCCTGGGCCACAAATCTATTGGGACAGTAGCTAGACAGTAGTAGTATTTGTCTTTCTGCTTGCAATCTTTCTTCTCTCCAATCCATCCATCCACAGCTGCCAAACTGATATTCCAAAAGCATAGGCAGCTAGATGGCACAGTGGATAGAGTCTATAGATGGAGTTCTGGGGGGCCTTGAACTCAGACTGGGAAAACTACCTTCTCTTCTTTTCACTATCTTCTGATAGTGAAAATTAATTTTTTTTCAATTATAGGCTTCTCAAGATCGTCTACCAACAGAGCCCATGACACAAATAAGGTATCCAAATATATCCAGTTATTTTAGAAACAAAGTTGGTGCTCGTCCATGGGGGAAGAGAAAAACAAATTGTGCTACATGAACGTGAAGGCAGTGTGACTGGGAAATAAAAAATGGCAAATGGGAAGAAATAACGGAAGCATGAGAAGACTTACTTCTATACACAGATGCAGAGTGAGCTGAGCAGGACCAGGAAAACAATTTTTTTGTAATGGTCGTTACAATATAACCAAAAGGGGAAAAGGAATTAAATGATTTATAATTATAATAGCAGTCTTGGTCTTGGAGAAGAATGAGAAAATTCAAATCCCTAACTTTATCACTGAGGCGACATGCAATGGATGTGGAATAGTGCATATACTGTCAAACATAGTCAATATTGATAAGTTTTATTTGCTTTTTTTTTGCTGAGGCAATTGGAGTTAAGTGACTTGCCCAGGGTCACACAGCTAGGAAGTATTAAGTGTTTGGGGCCAGATTTGAACTCAGGTACTCCTGACGTTAGAGCTGATGCTCTA
Source organism: Myrmecobius fasciatus (assembly GCA_023553655.1). Taxonomy (NCBI): domain Eukaryota; kingdom Metazoa; phylum Chordata; class Mammalia; order Dasyuromorphia; family Myrmecobiidae; genus Myrmecobius; species Myrmecobius fasciatus. The sequence goes on from JAJPUD010002919.1 coordinate 40,549, forward strand.
TCCACGTGCTACCTAGCTGCCCCTATTTGATTTTGTTCAGCTGCTTTGATTTCTCTCTTAGAATCGGTTACAAACCAGTCATGTGGTACTGTGGAAAGGGTGCTGGATTTGGGACCAAAGTCCTGTGTTCCAGTCCAGGTTCCTCCACTTACCTAATCTCTCTTGGCCTGTTTCCTCAATTCTAATAATATGGGAGCTAGACTAGATGACCTTATCATTCCCTTCCAGCTCTAAGTCTGTGGACTTATAATCCAACAATGGCTCAGTAGAGAAGCAAAGGAGAAAAGATATATTAAGAAATGGAAATGATATAAACATAAAAGACAGCAATATAAAAGACAAAATGTTTTTCAAAAGAAAAACTACCGGTCTATTGTGAGAATATAAAAACTCAATTTTTTCCACTGTAAAATGGGAATCTTAATAGTCATAATATCTTCTTCAGAGTTGCTGTGAAGATCAAATGAGATAATGTAGAAAATGTCAGTTATTATCATCATCCCATTTTTATCATTTTGATGGACTTTAGAGAGAAGTCCCAGGATAAGACATGTCATTATCCTGCTTCTTTTCTTTATATTTAATGTTTTAGACACTGTTGAATGGTGGGTAAAATAACTGCATTATATAGTTGAAGGAAAGGGATGGTTTCATTCTTCCTTATGTCTTCCTTGCTCAGGACTGTCCCTGCCATGCAGAAAATGCTTAACTGATGCTTGTTGATGGATAAACCAACTCCCTGAAAAATACCATGTTTCGTATCTATTTGTCCTTGACGTTATGGTAGAGATACCAAGTTGTAAATGGAGAACAGTTTTCTGGGTGGACGTTACATCATCTAACACTCTCTTTATACTTGAATCTATTTTAATATTTATGGTAGGTGAGTAAGCCACAAGTATGGAATTGAATCAGAAGTTTTGCTCTCATCGCTAAAGGCAGTGTCTCGGCACTTTGGTGTGGCTTTTTACTCATGTCCAAATCAATGTTCCTTTTTAACCTTGGACCTTTTGGCCACAGTCTTTTAAATTTCTCAGCCAGAATATTGTTTCTTACAAGCGTTTATTATTTAAAAAAACATTAGCTGTTAATTCTCGTATAAAGTACAAACTATGACATTATCCTATAGTTGGAGGGGATTGTTGGTGTTCTTACTGTTTTTTTTTGTACAGATGATACCTTTTGTTAGAATAGATAGGATCAAACTTGTGTCTAAGAGGAAGCTGGTAACATATTTTGCTAGTAATTCCTATGCCCTGTGAAGCTTTCAGACCAGGAATCAAGAGATTTCCTATAGCATGCCACTTTCCATTTTTGCTGAGAAGCTAGAGAATATATCTTTTCTCCCCTCCACACCATTCATTATTTTAATGTTGTTCAAGCTTCCCCTTTTTATTGGATCAAATTTGCTTCTTGATTGTGTCAGTTGCTCAGGCCCAACTAGATGATCAAACATTTTCTACATCCTCCTTCTGGATTGTTATTTATTTTCCATGTATCTATAATAAAGTTTTTACTTTGTTACATTGCACGTTTTGTTCTCTGAGTTACTTTGGCTCTTTGTATCGCTTAGTTCTTTGACCCTTGTTTTTGATTGATGAGTGAGGAAATCTAGAATTTAATAGTTTCTGTTCCGTATACTTCTTTTTCATTGCCTTTAATTGGGTGATATCCTGATCAAGTTGTCTGTGATGAGTGCCATCTAGATGTTGACGTAATCTTCCAGTACTTTGCCAACAGAGCTTTGAGTTTCTTTGAGCTCACTTCTTCCATGATTGGATTTGATCTCAGACCTTAATGGCTCACTCCACTTTTCCTCCTGTGCATCTTAATGTGCAGTGGCCATTGTATGCAAATTCTGAAATGGTTGTATCCTTTCTGTGTAATATTGTGCCAGATGCATGTTTATTCAGGTTGATTAGAGCATCTTTCAGCTTTTCAAGGTTTCTTGATTTTGATAGAGGTGTTGAAACCTGTCCAGACCCATTGTACAGTTTGTACTGTTTTATTGCATAATCTGCCATGAATTTGTAAATCTCCAGCCCTTAAGGATGAGGTTTTTTGGGTAATTTTTGATCCTAGTGGCCTGCTCCTGAATTGCTCTCCTCATGCTGTTTTTATAAACAATCTGCATGGTTCAGCCATCTTTTGGATTTTTGTCCCCATAATGTTGGTGGAGCTCCTGTGAATCTTGCAACAACTTTTGTCAGTTTGTCAGTCACTTGACCAGCATTTATCAAATACTTACCGTGTGGCAGGCACTGTGAAAAGTCCCCGTCCTTATGGGATTAGTATTTTGGAGGAGGAGACAACATGGAAATAACTATACGCAAGACACACACACATGCATATACACACCTAGACTTTATATATGCATGTTGGCGGATCTTTGTGTGTATGTACATGTGCATATGAGAATCTGTGGGGGCCAGAAAACGCTTCTTATTAATTAAATGGTCGTTGGCTTCCTTAACCTCCCAGTAGTGTTTGAAAGTTAAAGAAATACCCCCAAAATTAATAACCCCCAAAGGATTTAGGGTGTCTAACCAATTGCCTTCAATCCACCGGATGTATATTGGAGGGGGGAGGCTCAGCTGGCCCTGCTCTCCCATTGCTGGCTTGCAAGGGAGCAGCTGGCACTTCAAGGCCCAATAAAGGCTTCCGCTCCAGTGCTGCCTTGACGCCCCACGGAGTGAAATGTAGGTTTAAAAAGAAGTTTCCGCTCTTGGCTGTTCAGACCTCCCCCACCGGGGTGAAATGAAGGGAAAGAATTTCAGGGACATAACTTCTGAGTTATAAATTATTGGGTATCTCCTGGAAGGTATCCTCAGGGGGGATTTTGGCAAGAGTCTCAGTCAAGTTGGACACTGATTGGAGTCCTCCCCATAAAGCTGCTGTCTAAAAAGGAGGGACTTTGACAGATTTGCAAACACCCCCCCACACACACACACAAGCACACACCTTCGGAAAGCATTTTAGTTACTTTGTTTTGGAAGGAGAATCACTAACCCAGAGCGATCCAGTCAGGTGTTGGCATAGCCTCCCTACTGGGTAAATCAATTGAGGTGGGCTTGGCCCTGCTGCTCCCTCCATGGGCCCCAGGGTGTTGTGTAACTCCGCTCCCTGCTCCTCCAGCCAGCTGGAAATCAGCTTTCTAATACAGAGCTTACTATTCCAAAGAACGATCTGAGATTGCTGCCTAGAGCCCCTGCTTGCTGTTTCCACTTATTGAGAGGCAGAGGAGAAGGAGAAACAGGGAGGAGAGAAAAGGGCAAAGTTTAGGCAAGGGTTAATTCCCAAAGAGTGATGGAACTAGTGAGTGATAAGCCTGGGTAGGTGTGTTGGGGAGGGAGGGACATTAATGCAATAGTGGGCCAGTTTGGGAAAGGGCAATGAGATTTTGTGCACAGACAGTATGGCCCTCGGTGGTTTTCCGGGCACTTTAAGACATTCTGGCCTCATATTTTTCATTTTCTCATGGCCCACAGAGCCAGACTTGGAGGCGGCCACTAAATCCTTGAGTCTTCCCTCCATTATTATACTGCCACCAAAACATGGATCCAAGCCGTCTCAGGATCCCAGAATTTGGGAGTTGGAACGATACTCGTGGCCATGTAGTCTGGTGTGTGTGTGTGTGTGTGTGTGTGTGTGTGTGTGTGTGTGTGTGTGTATGTGATGAACTCTTCTGGCTGTTTGGTAAAGCCTTTGGACCTCTTCTCAGAATAAGTTTTGAAACACAAAAATAAATAAAGAAATAGATAGGATTGTAAAAAAAAAACATTGAAATAAGAATACATTTTTTAAAGTTAATGGATCCCAGATTATGAACCCCTGATCCAGTCCAATCCATATTCCAAAAGGAATCTTTCTTTACAAAATCCCCTCTTTTCTTGAGGAATCCCAATGAAGGGAAAGCCCCTACCCCTCTGAAATAGCCCCTTCTGCATGAAGATAGCACTCCTTTTTGGGAACTGCACAGTATATGACACATCATCTAAATCTGCCTTCCACCCATTGCTTGTAGGTCAGCTTTCTGGGGCCAACCAGAAGAAAGAGCCTTCCCTTTTGCACATGACAATCCTTGAAAACACTGAAGATGGCTCTCATGTCCACCATGAATCTTCTCTTTTCTAGACTTTATGTCTCCTGTGTCTTAAACTAATCCTTATGTGTCATGGATGTGATGTCTTTCCCTATCGTGGTTCCTTTCCTTTAGCCACTTTCCAGCTCATCATTTAGCTTCCTAAATTGTGAAACCATTAATCAAGCATAAAACTTGAAATGCAAAATCCCACGAGAAACCAGGGCTGTTTGGCCCCTTGGGAAGCGACTCCTTCTGGACACAGAATGGGGCATGACAGCATTCAAGGACCTATTTAAATGCTGTCTACACATACCAGATACATTCAAGACTATAGAACCTTACCAACCACTTTGTGAAACTACTTTCACCGGTCTTAAGAGGGCGGTTTCAAGGCTTAAGTTCCAGGCCTTTGTGGTCCATTTTGCTTTTGCCTGGCTAGACCCAGCCTCTGCCTTTCTTATTGGTTCCCTTAGCCATACAGCCAAAGCCTTCCCCATTTTCTCTCCAGGCACAATATGTTGGTCCTGCCTGTGCACTTTGAACTGCTTGACTGGTCTGGTTCCCTTTCCTTTAAAAAAGGCAAATTGAATTCAACTTTTCATCCCACAGTGGCCATCGGCTCCTGAATACCTGTTTTGCTGTTCTTTGAACCAAGGACACACTGAAAGCCAGCATTCAGCTAGCAGGGTGTGGCCAAACTCCATGATACTATGTACAAACTCCATGGTGGCTGTCTATGGAAAGGAGGATGATTCGACTTTATCTGATCTTCATCAGGTGATGGGGAGAAGCATTCTCTGCCTGGTTGTCAAGCAGAGAAGCAGGCGTTTAGAGAAATTGATTATCCCTTTTGCTTCCTGACAACCCTTCCGTCAGACTTCCTCCCCCAACCTTCGTATCCCACCCTTAAACTCCTGCTTGGCCCTTCTCCTTTTAAGCGTATAAAGAACTCTTAATTTTCCATCCCGAGAGCTTGACATTTCATCTCAAATGATCTTATCTTAGGTACTTTATCAAAGGATGGCTGGCTTGACCTTCAAGCGCGAGTGAAAATCATTTAGTTTTAGAACCTGTCAATAAGCAATACACCCAGGCCTTGTACGTTTAATAGCGTCCATGAAACATTTTCTCTTAAGAACTTGCTGACCTTCGTAGAAGAGGGCATTTGGCTGAACACACAGATTTGATTCATCACGTTGATCAAGAAGACCTAACTTATTTCGGGAGCTAAAAAATCAACAGCCATGGCAAAGTTTTCAAAGTTCAGTGAAAGAGATGTTCTCAATTAAGCCTAGTCTATCAAGCAACCTTCAAAAGCTCAGTATATTTAATTGAAGTGTAGGAATACTGGGACAGGGGGCAGCCCATCCTACTTTCTCCTCCCCGATGGCTGCCCCCCAAACCTATAGGAGTGAGTAATAGAAGGAACCCAGATCGCTCTTGGGAAACAATACACCCCCCCCACCTTTCCACCTTCCCACCTTCCCACCTCCATTAGCAATGGGGAAAGCTACAAATACCACACCTTAGTTACAGTACTGTTTACCTGACTTTTGACAACAGAAACCGGAAAATCCGGCATTACTAAAACATATGTGTTCTCTTTGTTTGGGGCTCAACCACTAGTTCCTAGTAAAAACAAACAAACACAAATCAGTCCTGCAGGATTCACTGCTACCAAATGCCCAACTAGGATCTTTTTCAATGATTTAGTTGTGAAATTATTTTTTCGGCTTGACATCCGATGGAAAACGATGTCATAGAAATTTGAGCAATTCTTCATCTCGTAGCTGGCAAGTTAGCTTGAAAGAATGCATTTTCCAAGAATCTGGAAGTTCCTCAGTTCAAATTAATCTCCGGTCTTTAGGGAATAGACATTTGAACTCCTAGGAAAAAATGCAGTCTCCTTTTTCTGAGGAAGAAAAAACTACCCCAGATATTGAAGCTTGAGGATGTCAGTGGCTTCATTGAATACCCAGAAACACTTTGCCATCTTTGAAGGAGATAAACAGAAAGAAATAAGCTACATGGGACTTGAAACATTGGAAAATGAGTGTGCCCTAAATAGTTCGAAGTCCCAGATCAGCCTGCGTTGGGATTTCTTAATTAAAAGTTTAAGAATATGTGCTCCAAAGTGCCTCACCAGCCCTCCTAAAAGCCACATCCCAAATTTCAACCATAGTGTCAAATATAGACATGGTTTCAGGGTTTCTGAATTAGGACACTGAACATCAACAGAGCTGACAGAAGGAAAGCAACAATTGCAAAAATATTACCTTCTTTTATTGAGTCAAATGCGCTCAGTTTAGGCTAAAAGCAGCATGTGGGTTCTCAATGGCGGCATATTCTTGAAATACGTCAATCTTTTAAAATATTCTGCAGTGCCGCAGCCCCACGATCTCCCTGCCACTAAGGAGGAACTTACAGATGCACGCAAATCCTGAACAGATGGTATGCTGGAGGAGTTTTGAATATTGAAGGGCCTTGCAGAATAAAAAGAATTTTTATGAGTCCACTATGAATTAGCTGAAAGGGCAATTAATTTTCATTTATCATGCATTTTATGTAAATATATTGAGTTTCCGCATATTGCTATTGTGCCACAGGTTCATTTCCAAAAAAAATTGGAAAATATGACTTAAATGTTCCTACCCCAATTAGTCTACAAGAACCAAGATAGACCAGATTCTCTGTCTAAATCTATTCTTTCAAATGCTTCCATAAAACTATTCTCCTCTTTTGAAAGACTATTCATTTCAATCTGCTCCTTTTGTGATAGGCATCCAAAGCCCTCCATTTTCCATCTGTATACAACATTAATTCTTTCTCAAGAATATCGCTCAAAAAAGAGTAACAATATTATAGATGCCAGCGTTTCCATAGAAATGGTTGAAGTCAATGTATATGTTGCCACTGAAGGCTAAACCATGAATAATATCGAGATGAGCTGACTATTCTCAATCCCGGCTCTATTTATTCATTGGCTAATGTTCAAAAGGGTGCAGAGATTCAGAAATTCTGTCTTTAGCTAGTTGAGGTCAGTTATTTCACTCACGTTAACACCGTCAAGTTAATGTCCCTTGTTTTTATTGAAGTCCTGTCTTAATTCAGCGAGTCGCATTTAATGTTGCTACCCCTCAAAGAGAGACGGCATTTCAAGGAATTGGTCTTGGATCTTAAGAAATTTCTTCTAGGCACTTCTAGGCACTCCCGATGGGAACAGTTACTGTTGGGCATTTACTATTAGGGTAGCAAATGGGTTTCATCTCTAGGCCTTGTTAGTTGATTTTTGTTAGGATTTAATAGCATGTTTTACTCAGTGTTTCCTTTTTAAATATATATGTCTATATTTATACATGTATCACATCTGTGTATCTATATATCAGTTAAGTATCTATGTAACATTTGTGTTTATATATGTCGTGTGTGTCTGTATCATATGTATGTACCAGATAATTGTATCCATGTATTGTGTGTCTTTATATTAGATGTATGTATCCATATACCATATAGGGGTATATGCCCATCATGTTGATCTGTGATTTTCTGAGGCACCGTGTAGCCTGGAGGGGGATCTCTTTTGATTTGAGTTTGACGCTCTCACTGGGCCATGCATCATATATGTGACTATGCATATGTATGTATCCATGTACTGTATATGTATGTAAATGTATCATGTGCCACTGAAAATCTCACACTCCCAGTTTCCTCTTCTATAGAATAGGGATCACAATATAGCACCGACTTCATAGAGCTGTTGTGAAGATCAAAGCAGATAACATATATTACACTTTGTATACCTTAAAGCCTATATGAACATAGCTGTTATTGGTATCAGTAAAACAATAGGACTAAGTTTATTCATCTCTTGTAAGGGATAACTAAACATATAAAGACAATAAGAAGCAAGATTTAAAGGAAAGAGACATCCTGAAGCAAAATATTCTTTTGGCTCACTATAATCCACTATTCTCAACGGCCTCTCAGTTTAATTTTGGCCTACAGATTCATTCGCAAGCTTTTCTTTGGATCGGAGGGTCTAGACATGAAAGCGACTTTGCCGATCAGCTGGTCTAATTCTCATTTTCCTGAAGCCTTCTAGCTCAGCTAAGCAGGTATAGATCACACCTTCCCCAGTCAACTTTTCACTTCCTGGCCAGAGCAGAGATTAAGGGAGCTTTATTTTTCTCAAGATAGCTGCTGCACCAGGAACCTTTGCAATGAAATAGCTGTGTCTCTCGATAACTGCACATTAAATATAAAGCTTCCTGATGACACAAGCCCAAAGCTGCCCCATTCTGTAATAGCATAAATGCTATAGCTTCTGCTGACCTAAAGGAATTTGGAGTAATTTCCTGTTGGGCAAGCCTTGGTTGTCTGGATGCCATTTAATAAAGATTAGAAAAGCCTATCTGCAAGAGGCCCTATGATGAGGGGCCTCCGTGGTGTCCAGGACACAACCCACTGGCCGCCAGCAAAAGTCTTCCATACTGCCAGATCCAATTCAGATGTACCTGGGAAGTGCTGAACAGAATCAATAAAAATACAATACAACATAGATGATGTTGATCTGTGATTTTCTGAGGCACTGTGTAGCCTGGAGGAGGATCTCTTTTGATTTGAGTTTGATGCTCTTTCTGGGCCTAATATTACCACTTTCTGTGAGATGGCTACTGATTTTTAAAGTGTCAGGAAAACACCCCGATGATCCGATGCTGTTCAGTGCCAGTTTTATTAGAAATCCCATCGGCTCCATCGCTGAGACACTTCTTAGTATTTTAAGAGTATAATGTCCCGGAAGGGCTCTCGCAGGGAAAGGCCCCAAACTACACAGCCATCTTCAATAAGAAGTGGACTCAATATAAACTCCCAAAGGATCCTGTACTCCAGGCTCAATTCTGAGCTCATCCTTTATTCCCAAATAGCATTTATCTTTCTTGCAGGTTACATAAGTTGCGTCAGGCTGATTTATCTTTCTGTCTCTCTGCTTCAGACTATTAAAAAAGAAGACACAGATCTGAGCAAGAATTCTAGCTCTCGGCAGCTCGACGGTACGTCTGGAGTCTAATCCCTTGGAACTGATGTTTCCCCTGGCTGAGCAAGGCTGTGAGTCATTTCCGTCCCATATCCCTCACCCTCCCCGTACCATATCCCTCACCCTCCCCGTACCATATCCCTCTCCCTCCCCGCTTTGGACATGTAGCCCTCCAGGGGTGCCTATTCTGGGCCTTCTTTGGCAGTCGATTCATTTCTCTTGAAGCAGATGAAGTACTAACTAAAGTGATAGGAAGAGTCCTGGATTTGGAATTAAGGATGGGTTCAAATTTGGCACCTGAGTGTTCTTGTCCCTCATCCCTCCTCTGGAAAATAAAGGGGTCAGACAGGTTTGAGGTCCCTTTCAACTTGAAATCTGTAATCCTTTGAACCTGTGACACCTTGGAAGACTCTTGACATACAGTCCAATTCAAAGCAACAGACAATGATTAGATACCAGCTGTATGCACATGAGATCCTGTGCTAACATAGGTTCTAGCTGTGTCCCTGCCTCTTTGATCTCATCAATGAGAATGTTCCCTCCTGGGCACCTTGGTTCATGTTTGCCCGTCGGAGCTCCTGGCAATATAAAGACAAGTGACCTGATACTTTCTTAAGCAATATACAGTGTGGACCCAGGGAAGCAAATGACTAAAAGGTCATTTCAAGAGGGAGAGAAGATTTCTGAATGGGGCCATTTGCAAAGGCCTGGCATGAGGTGGCTCTGGAGTAAACCTTTAAGGACAGGAGATTCAGGAGGCAGTGGTGGGGGGAGACCAATTGCCTGTGCAAAGCCATAGACATGGGGAAAGAAATGTACTCAAAGACATCTTAATAGGAAATGTCTGAAGAGCAAAATGCTTTTCTCCAAGAAGTGGATCAGGAGAGACACTGATCAATTTGATGATTTCTACAAACAGCTTGATAAGATCATTGGCCATGAGCCTTTGTTTGGATATAGTTGAGGGGCACCTCCCATGGACAGTGTGGACGTGGCTCTTAGCACTTTGTGGGGAGAACAGAGGGCCCTTGATAGGTTTTTCAATGGCTTGCTAGGTCATTTCATATCAGAAATGCTATCCCAACCCCCTATATTAGGTGACAGACCAGCTTGGCCCTTTTCATGGCTTTCTTTTTTACTTTTTCCTGTTCAGAAGATAGATCAGTATTCAGTTGGGGGGAAGAGGGACCTGTCACATCACACCATCTCCCCTCCTCCTAGGACCTAGAAGTGGCTGGTTGGCAGCAGAGACAGAAGGTAATGTCTCTGCTAACAGGTGATTCAGATCGTAGGCAATTCTAGCCTAAGAGAGCACGGCTGCTGCAGGGTGAGGGCGAGGGCAAGGGCGGTTGGTACAGAAGCACATGACCCAGGCAGATGCGTGCACACTTGCTTAGCATGAAAGGCTAATCCATGGACAATGTTCAGGAAACGCAAACTTATGTGAAGAAGAAGGGATTTGGAATTGCCAAGGTGGCAGGATTCAGACTACAGCTCTATATCTAGAGAAGGGAGATTTCCAGGGCAGTGTCAGCCTTGGAGATTGTTTTATGGGTAACCCCTCAGATCAAGAGTTTGGGACTTGGATCTTCAAAAGAGAAAGGTAGATTTCCTGAAGCTTCCAGCTACTTAAAGAAAAAAAAAGACCACTCACAGAGCTGCTTTGCAGCAGCTTATTTGGAGGACAAAGCCAGGGACTTCTTTAGAAAGGTAGGTCTGCTGGGGGAGGGGAGTGCTTATTATAATTGCTTATAATCTAGCAGCAACAGCAGCAGCCTCAAAGGGTGTTTGTCTTCTGGGGGCAATTCCAAATATAGTGTGAAATGATGAGTCTGGGAGGGGCTGTGTGGGGCCCTGCAGAAGGGGTAAGAGGACCGCTGGAAAGTGAAAGGGAGCCCACAAGTTATTTGAGTGCTTTATCTTTTGAGGGGCTCTTGTAAGTCCTTTGCATGTTCTACATTTTGGGCAGAGGGAGAATAAAAGCTACCTTCCCCATATGTATTGCTACCATGCTTGCCTATATTAGAGTTAAGAACTTGTTATCCAAATTTGGGGAAATATAGGCACAAACCAGACGGATTATACGTGGAGCTTTTGCTGCCCTAACTAGCTGGGACAACAAGGCAAAGAGAGAAAATGATCCTCTTGGGGTCTCCTCTAGGACCTGTTGAGGGCTGGGGCCCTGAGCCTCTAGACTCCCAGGCCTGGAGCTTTCTGGGTTGATATTCTGACACTTAGGTGTTGCCTTTCCTTCCCCTGAAAGCCCCTCCCCATAAATCACACCATGTAAATAAGTAGCTCTCTACTCTATCTACTCACACGTTTGTATGGATTGGTACAATTAGTTGTACCTCTATGTTCAAAAACGATCTCTGGTAGCCTTGTGTGAATTTACAAGCAAGGAAATGAGAGGATTTCCACTCTATTTCACTTTTCTGGATCTAGGTAAAATTCCCCCTTAGGATTTTATAGAGAACGATATTGGCTTTCCCCAGTAGACATTCTTGCGCCTTTGCATGTCTAAGAATTTAGACAAATACATTTAAATTATGGAGAAATGGAAATTTCCAAACGAAACAAACCATAAGGCATTTTTTCCCTAGCAAAGACATCTGAGAGGTGTTTCCTTTCTTTGTTCGTCTTACAAAAACGCCTTTGCTGCAAAACCGCTACATACTTTCTGGTGAGAAAAGCAGGTTGTCTTCTTGCCTCCTGATCACTCTGCCACCTGGGAATGGAAATGCCCCAAATAGGAACAAATTTATCGGCAGGGTGTGTAGAGTTGGACAATAAATGGGTCTTCTCTGTTTGAGTCGGTCTATCTAGGTGTCTATATCCTGCAAGGGTATGACCTTCTCTTCACTTAAAATCCATGGGGTGATATAGATGATCTTGTGGAAACCTGAGATTGTGGCTGATCCCCAGAGTTGAAAGCCTTTGTGGTTCTTTTGATTATGGGGACCTTCAAACGCTGCATCGATGTGAACAATGGGAGATGAAGAATATTGCTGCCAGGAGAAGTCCAAGTCTGTGTGGTCCAGAGAAATAATGATCAAAGAGGTGAAATGTCCTAAGGTTGTGTTTGTCATAGCAATCCTATCCATACTTCCTTCAAGGCCTACCTCACATGCTCTGTTTTTTTATTTATTTTAATTTTTTTAAATTTTTAAATTTTTTAAAATTTTTATTATTTTTTTATTAAAGCTTTTAATTTGTATAACATATGTATGGGTAGTTACCCAGCGTTGATCTTTGCAAAGCTTTCCATTACAAATTTTACCCCCAGTCCCCTCCCCTCCCCTAGATGGCAGGAAGTCCACTACATGTTAATAATGTTGAAATGCTTGACAAGTTATGCAAGAAAAATCCTATCTACAAGAAAAAAAAGGATCAGAGAAAGGCAACACAATGCAAGCAAATATCAATAGAGATCATGAAAATGTTACGTTGTGGTCCATATCTCATATCCCTCTCTCTGGGTGTATATGGTTTTCTTCAGTGAACAATTGGAACTGGTTTGAGACAATTCTTTGTTGCAGAGAGCCATGTCCATCAGAATTGATCATCATGTAATACTGTTGTTGCTGTGTATAATGATCTCCTGGTTCTGCTGATTTCACTCAGCATCAGTTCATGCAAGTCTCTCCAGGCCTCTCTGAAATCGTCCTGCTGGTCGTTTCTCACAGAACAATAATATTCCATAATAGCCATATACCATAATTTATTCAGCCACTCTCCAATTGATGGGCATCCACTCAGTTTTAAAGCTTTTTATTTTCAAAATATATGCACGGATAATTTTTCAACATTGACCCTTGCATAGCCTTGTGTTGCAGATTTTCCCCTCCTTCCCTCACTCCCTCCCCTAGATGGCAAGCAATCCAATATATGTTATACATGTTAAAAATATGTTAAATCCAATATGTGTAAACATATTTATATAATTCTCATGTTGCACAAGAAAAATCAGATCAAAAAGGAAAGAAAATGAGAAAGAAAACAAAATGCAAGCAAACAACAACAAAAAGGTAAAATGCTATGTTGTGGTCCACACTGAGATCCCACGGGCCTCTCTCTGGGTGTAGATGGCTCTCTCCATCACAAGATCATTGGTAGTGGCCTGAGTCATCTCATTGTTGGAAAGTCACGCTGATTTAAACAACAGTAAATTCAGAGTGATAGCTAAGACAGATGAAAAGCAAATAAAAATGCAGAATGAATGCCTGAGGGCTGCTCTGGCTGACTCTCTGTGACTATGACTAGCAAAAGAGCAGAGATAGAGTCCCCCAGACTATGAACCAAAAGAGCTGCTATACCTGTCCTGCATAACAACTGCAATTCAGCAAATAAACAGGAGAGGGCAGTAAGACCAGCTGAGAAATACCGAGGCTGGACACCAACTGATGGCAGTGAAGAAGAGAACAAGTTAGGAAGGACTTCAGTGGTAACACATAAAGCAAATCACAGCTCGGTGCCATTACCAAGCTAGCAAATGTGGTTCTGGAGGTGAGGGCAAGGAGAAGCAGAACCCCTCCCTCCAGAAATGTGCTTAGGTCACAGTATGTTCCCAATGTGTGCTTCCAGTAAGAACATGGTAACTGGTAAGAAAGAGCACCATTCTGGAGATGGGGAGAATTTTGTTGGCCATGTATTTTGCTCTCTGGCTTAATCTTTTGCCCTGAAGTAGTACGTCGCCCAATTAGTCTGGCAAAAGAAACATCAGGGAGGGCTCATGAGATGTGGTTTAGAATGAATGTCTCCTTTGGTTTCCCAGGAAAGAAGCTCATATGTTAAGGTTTGTTGTTTTTTTTTTTTTTCTCAGACATGGTTATTGAGGTTAGCATATACCCCAAAGCTGGTTTTCTTTACTTTTTGCTAACCCAGAAATCCAGAAAGAAACTGTATGTTTACCTGTAAGAAATAGTGGCTGAGGAAGTTACAGTGACTTATTGCCCCCTGAAGACCTAAGCCATTAGGAACGGCATCAGAGACACTGCCTAAAGCTCACAAATACAATGTCTTTGGGAGTTAATCTGGCTGTCATGTATACTCATGTCACAGAGGAAATGAAAAATTACATTCTGGTACCAAGACTCTCTTCATTTTGAATTTTGAAGAGCTGCTTGACAGGGAAATGACACACCCAAACATTTTCACATAAAAGAACGTCGTAGTTCAGGGGCAGCCATGGCTTGTCAAGCAGGTTCCTGTTCTTTCTTCAAACCCACCAGCATAAGTAGGACCCTCATTTGGAACACACATGCTAGACTCTTCTGTCCTTTCGTCCATGTTGTTGCTGCTCTTTTAAAATAAGACTAGATGGGTGTCAGCTTGCTGCTACAAAAAGGGCTGCCACAAACATTCTTGCACATGTGGGGCCCTTTCCCTCCTTTCAAATCTCTTTGGGATAGAGGCCCAGTAGAAACACTGCTGGGTCAAAGGGTATGCACTGTTTGATAACTTTTTGAGCATAGTTCCAAATTGCTCTCCAGAATGATTGGATCAATTTATAACTCCACCAAGAATGTATTAGTTGCATATATGTTCAAAGGTACTTTGATTTCTTACTGTCCCACTGTCTTACTGTAACCCCACAGACTGGGGCAAGGCCAGAAGTTCTCTGCATCTTTCTGCTCTGTTTCTGCGATCAGGGTTCAGGCAGTTTGCCTTGCTGACATGTAATGCATGTCCACAGCAAAATATTTCTTTCATGTTTTAATCTCTAGGTGCTGTTAAAACATTGCCCTCCTTCTAGAGCTCTCAGGGAGCTGTGATGACCTGGCCACGGTGGTGAGAGCACCTGTGCCCAACGTGCCCACCCTACTCCTGCCGTCATTCATGGCATCTTAGCTCTAAAGCTGGAAGGAACCTCAGATCTTCCATTTTAGAGAGAAGGAAACTGAGGCAGGGATTTTGATTGCACAAGCATTTATCACATCCGTACATATGTTAGGCATTCTATTTATTGGGAATTTAAAGCTATAAATGAACTAATGCCTGGCTTCAAAGAGCTTATTTTCTGCTCAGGAGAAATAGAAATACACAAAGAAGTAAATGCAAAATACTTATGAAAAAAGTATTGAGGTAGTAGAGCTCAAAGAACTGGGAATTACCAGAAGGGCCTTCTGGGGAGAAAGAGGAAGCAAGGAAGCAGCCCCAGAGCAGAGCTGCAAAGGTTGCTGGGCATGGGGAGATGGGGAAGTGAACTCAGAGCTCAGGTCACTGGTTAGTGCGCCAGTGATGTCAATTCACCTGACAAATTGCTCCACCCACTAACATCAGCCATGCACTACCACCCACAGTATGGCAAAAAAAAAAAAAGCTATCTCAATCTGCCAGGCCATTTCTCTGCCTAAGGCTGGTGTCTGATTCCCTGAGCTGGAACCCAATGTCCTTGGACTCCAAACGTCACCCTCTTTTGACTGCTCCAAATAAGGCTTCTTCCTTTCTTTCTCTTTTGTGCTTGATTTTGGACATCATCATTCCTTTTCCCATCTTCACAAAATACCGTAGGAACAATCTGTTCTGTGCTTGGCAAAGCGAGCCAGTCATCTTGGGGCCAGTGACTGCCTTCTGATGATACCAAACTACCAACTAAGAAGTAAACAGTTTGGGCCTTGATTTCAAATGTCTCAGTGTCTGACATGGTATGGTCGGGGCCTGCGTCTCCTTCTTGTACAATGTGAAGGTTTGATTTCATTAAACCATTTGGGCCAAAGGCCGTTTTTGCCTCAGATGTCCAGCTGATTAACTTAAAAGTACAATGCTTTGTGACTGATGGGGACACACACTACACTCCATTTAGGCTGCGTTTGGTGAAAAATGGTCTTTTTCTAGCTGAGGGCAGCAGTTTTAGTAGCTGGGTTTTCTGTTCAAATTTATACCTTTTGGTGAAAAAAAATGTTTCTACTCAAGGGTAGCAATTTTCATTTCCTAAAAGCAGAATATTGTCACAAAAGAGGGGTTAAGCCCCATAGATTTTTACTAAAGCAGGACCTTTTGAAAAAAAATGCTTCAGCTTTAGTAGGTAACTAACAGAGGAAGATTTGGGACTATTTAAGAGGGTGGCCAAGTCTAACAGAATGAACAAGCTTCTGGAAAGCAGGGACTGTTTTGTCCTCATCATTGGGTGCTCCAACATCCAGGACAGTGGCAAAAATCTCAGAGGAGAGTAATAATGTGACGAATTGAATTGAACTGAATCTATTGTATTTTAGGGAAAATAACTTTGAATCAAAAGAACCCTCTCCGAGACTTGTTATGCTTGGCCTAGAAGATATAACTTTTTAAAAACATTTATTTCATTTATTTTCTTTCTTCTCCCCACTCCCCCCAAAAAAGCAATCTTCCTTTTGCTAGTACAAGGGAAAGACCCTCTAATGGTCTATTATTGTGCACATCACTTTTCCCAAAGAGAAAAAAAAGAGAATGATTCTGCAGTTGTCGGAATGTTCAAAATAACCTTTTCAGCCTTAATAGAATGTACTGTGCACATTAAGAGAGCTAAACCAATTTTTTCAACTACAAAAAGTTAACATATATTAATTTCCTCTCTATTTCTCCCTCCCCCCAAAAAAGATAAAAAGAAACAAACTCTTAAAATAAATATGCATAGTCGAGCAAACCAAATGTACCCATTGGCCATATCTAAAAATGCATGTCTTATTTTGCAGTGGAGGGAGTATATCCCCTCACTGTCAGCAGCCATATGGGTAGCATGCTTCCACATCAGTCATCTGAAATCAGGGTTATTGTTGCATAGATCACAGTTCTTAAGCCTTTCGACATTCTTTGTCTTCATGATGTTGCTGTCCCTTTTTAAAGTATTCTCCAGATTCAGCTCACTTCATTCTGCCTCAGTTCATGTGAGTTTTCTCAGGTTTCTCATCATTTTTTCCAGCCCAATAGTATTCCATGGCATTTATATACTTTAATTTGTTTAGCCATTTCCCAATTGTTGGGCACTCTGTTTCCAGTACTTTGCTACTCTAAAACAAAGTTGCTATAAATACATACATATATATATATATTCATATATACACATATAGAAATCGAATTTCTGACAGAAATTAGTTTTCTCATAAGTTTTCCCAATTTTGTAGTTTTTGTTGAATGGAGAACCCTTCCTCCAGTAGCTAGGGTCTTTGAGTTTATCAAATTCCAAGCTACTAGGTTTATTTGCTTTTGTACCTAATAGAACTAATTCATTTCCCTGATCAACCTGCTTTTTAACTAATAGCAAATGATTTTGATTATTACTGCTTTTTAGTATACTTTGTGATCTGTTACTGGACAGTTTCCTTCCTTCCCATTTTTCTATTTCATTGTTTCCCTTGAGATTCTTGACCTTTTGTTCTTCCAGATGAATTTTATTATTATTGCTTTTATCTCCACAAATTAATCCTTTGGTCACTCAATTGCTATGGCACTGAATAAGTAGATTAATTTTGGAAGCATTATCATTTCTGTTATGTTGACTAAGCCCACTCATCGACAATTAATGTTTGTCTAATCATTTAGTCCTGTCTTTATTTTCATAAGGAATGTTTTGTAGCTGTAATCATACATTTTCTATGTGTGTCCTATGTTTATGTGGACTTGCAAGTATTTTATACATTACGTGGTTGTTTGACATGGAATATCTTTTTCTGTTCCCTTATGCTGCTATTTTCTGCTGATGTTTTGTTGGTAATCTATAAAAATAGGATTTATTTGGATTTATTTCATATCCTCCAAGTTTGCTAAAGTTGTTAACTCAATTAATTTCTTAGTTGATTTTCTAGGATCATCTAAGTAAACCATCATGTTTGAAAAAATGATAGTTTTTTACCTTCTTTACCTCTTTGTTTTATTGCTTATTCTTTTTCTATCATACTGTCATAGCTAGCATTTCTAGCACTAATCAAATAGTAGTGTTAATAATAGGCATGCTTGCTTTATCTCTGACTTTATTGGAAAGATCTCTAGTATTATGTTACATTCAGTGTTGGCACTTGATTTTAGATAGCTAATTTTCACCATGTTAAAGAAAGACCCATTATTTCCTGTTTGTTTGTTTTACTGAAATAGGAGTTGTATTTTGTCAAAAGCATTTTCTGCCTCTCTGAATTTGTTCTTGAGATAGCTTGGTAATACAGTGATTAGGGTGCTTAACTCAGAGTCAATAAGATCTGAGCTAAAATTTTTGCAAGAGGTACCTACTAGCTGTTTGAACCCAGACAGATCTCTTAACTCTCTCTCTATGTCAGTTTCTTGTGTAAAATAGGCACCTAGTTCACAGATTTGTGAGATTCAAATAATATATAAAGCTCTTTCCAAACTTTAAAGCAATATGTAAATACTATCTTTTTTTACGTATTTGTTACTAATATAAACTCTTATGTCTATAGTTTTCCCAATAGTGAATCAACCTTGCTTTCCTGGTATAGATCCAATTTGGTCATAGTACAAAATCCTTTTGTTATGTTGTTGTACCTTCCTTACTAATATTTTATTTAAAAATTTTGCTGTGCTATTCATTAAGGATATTTGTCTATAGTTTTCTTTCTCTGTTTTGATTCTTCCTGGTTTAGGTGTCAAGATCATAATTGTATAAAGAAGGAATTTTCCTGAATCTTCTCTTCTCTTTTCTTTTTTTTTTGTGCAAGTTTATGTTGGGATTAATTGTTCTATGAATATTTCTTAGAATTTCCTTGTAAATCAATCTGATCCCAGATTTTGTTTTTCCTTTAGAAGTTCATCTATGGTAGGTTCGATATATTTTTGAGATTAGATTATTTAAATTCTCAATTTCTTGTTCTGTTAATCTGAGTATTTAAAATTTTTGATAATATTAATACTTTTCCTTTGAGATTTTGGTTTTATTGGATATAGTCAGGCAAAATAGTTTTAAATAATTTCTTATATTTCTTCTTCACTTATGAAATTTCACTGGAAGTCTTTAGACAGTGGTCATTCTTTGAGGTAATTATACCTGGCATTTTCTTCTTAGGCAAGGGTTGAACTAGATAGCCACAAGCAGTAATTTTTATTTATTTTTTTATTAAAGCTTTTTATTTGCATAACATATGTATGGGTAATTCCTAAATATTAACCCTTATAAAACTTTCTGTTACAAATTTTTCCCCCCTACTCCCACCCCTCCCCTAGATGGCAGGATATCCACTACATGATAATTATGTTAGAATACTTAAGAAATCGAATATATGTATAGTTATTGCATCATTTTTTTGTGCAGGAGAAATCGTATCTACAAGAAAGAATAATCCGATAAAGGAAATACAATGCAAGCAAACCTCAATAGAGAACATGAAAATGTTATGTTGTGGTCCACATTTCACATCCCTCTCTCTGGGTGTATATGACTCTCTTCACCGAACAATTGGAACTGGTTTGAAGCATTTCATTGTTGAAGAGACTCATGTCCATTAGAATTGATCCTCATATAGTATTGTTGTTGCCATGAATAATGAGCTCCTGGTTCTGCTCATCTCACTCAGCATCAGTTCATGTAAGTCTCTCCAGGCCTCTCTGAAATCGTCTTGCTGGTCGTTTCTTACAGAGCAATAATATTCCATAACATTCATATACCATAATTTGTTCAGCCACTCTACAATTGATGGGCATCCATTCAGTTTCCAGTTTCTAGCCACTACAAAAAGAGCTGCCACAAACATTCTTGCACATGTGGGGTCCTTTCCTTCTTTTATGATTTCTTTGGGATATAAGCCCAATAGAAACACTCTTAGCATTGATCTTTACAAAGCTTTCCGTTACAAATTTTCCCCCTACTCCCCACCCCTCCCCTAGATGGTAGGATATCCACTACATGTTAATTATGTTAAAATACTCGACAAATTGAATATATGTATACATATTTCCACCCTTATTGTTGTTGTGCGAGAAAAATCGTATCTACAAGAAAAAAAATCAGACAAAGGAAATACAATGCAAGCAAACATCAATAGAGAGCATGAAAATGTTATGTTGTGGTCCACATTTCACATCCCTCTCTCTGGGTGTATATGGCTTTCTTCAGTGAACAATTGGAACTGATTTGAATCACATCATTGTTACAGAGAGCCATGTCCATCAGAATTGATCATCATGTAATATTGTTGTTGCTGTGTATGATGATCTCCTGCTTCTGCTCATTTCACTCAGCATCAGCTCATGCAAGTCTCTCCAGGCTTCTCTGAAATCGTTTCTTACAGAACGATAATATCCCATAATATTCATATACCATAATTTATTCAGCCATTCTCCAATTGATGGGCATCCATTCAGTTTCCAGTTTCTAGCCACTACAAAAGGGCTGCCACAAACATTTTTGCACATGTGGGGCCCTTTCCTCCTCTAAGATCTCTTTGGGATATAAGCCCAATAGACACAGTGCTGGGTCAAAGGGTATGCACAGTTTGATAGCTTTTTGAGCATAGTTCCAAATTGCTCTCCAGAATGGTTGGATCCGTTCACAGCTCCACCAACAATGCATCAGTGTCCCAGCTTTCCCACATCCCCTCCAGCATTCATCGTTATCTTTTCCTGTCATTTTAGCCAATCTGACAGGTGTGTAGTGGTACCTCAGAGTTGTCTTAATTTGCATTGCTCTGATCCATAGTGATTTCGAGTACCTTTTCATATGACTAGAGATGGTTTTAATTTCATCATCTGAAAATTGTCTGTTCATATCCCTTGACCATTTATCTATTGAAGAGTGGCTTGAATTCTTATATATATGAGACAATTCTCTATATATTTTAGAAATGAGGCCTTTATCAGAACCATTAAATGTAAAGATGATTTCCCAATTTGATGCTTCCCTCCTAATCTTGTCTGCATTAGTTTTATTTGTACAGAAACTTTTTAACTTAATATAATCAAAATTATCTATCTGGTGTTCAATTAGGAGTTCCAGATCTTCTTTGGACATAAATTTATTCCATCTCCACAGGTCTGAGAGGTAAACTATACTACGTTCCTCTAATTTGCTTACAATATCACTCTTTATATCTAGATCATGAACCCATTTAGATCTTATCTTGGTATGTGGTGTTAGGTGTGGGTCCAGTCCTAATTTCTTCCACACTAGTTTCCAATTTTCCCAGCAGTTTTTGCCGAAAAGTGAGTACTTATGCCAAAAGCTGGGGTACAAGCAATAATTTTTAACTCCAGAAGTCTGCAATTCTTTGATAATTGTATATGGTATCTGTAATAAGGGTGATTGTTCCCTTCCCTCATACCCCACCAGAAAAAAAAATGAATAAGGAAATTAGCACAAGGAAAAAGAAGTACTTGGTGATTTCTCATGAACAGAACCTAGGAAGTACTGACTGACTTGCTAATTAGCTGACTAGGAGGGATACATTTTGATCTGAGACCTCAGGAGTGTTCAAGAAAGGGAAAGCATTCAACTTTTCTAGTGACCTGGGAAACCCAAGAAGGGAAAATCTAATTGTCATTCTCTTTTCCACTCACTAGGCTCCACCTCCAGTCCTACCCATTGGGTGACTGTAAAAGGTAAAGAAGGAACAAATGACATCAGGGAAAGTCACTTAACAATTTAAATGTATGCTGTGCAGGATAGAAAGAAGTCTTGTTCTTGTCATTTATTTGAATTTTATATTGAAAAGTCC
Source organism: Myrmecobius fasciatus (assembly GCA_023553655.1). NCBI lineage: Eukaryota > Metazoa > Chordata > Mammalia > Dasyuromorphia > Myrmecobiidae > Myrmecobius > Myrmecobius fasciatus. Next base: position 62,303 of record JAJPUD010002919.1, read on the forward strand.
TGGAGGGAGGCTCCCAGGGGTGGAAAGTTCATTCACAAGAGTATAGTCAGTAAGATCCAGTCAGGAAAATCTGAGTTCAAATGCTCCTTGAACACACACTAGCTATGTGACCCTGGACAAATCAGTTAATTTCTCCAGGCCTCAGTTTCCTCATCTGTAAGAGGAAGGCCTTTGAGTCCATGTCTACCGAGGTCTCTTCCAGCTCTAAATCGATGATCCCATGGTACTCTTTAGTCCTCATTATTGAATGAAAGCAATTATTTATCCAAGAGGGGAAGAGAAGCCCTCTGAAAATCAAACTTTTGTGCAGAAATTGCAGATAATTGAGACAATTCATTTGCGGCTTTCAATGGCTAACTCCCTTGGGAGTATGCAAACAGGTCCTTAGGCTGCATCTCTTTAACCATCAAAGTCAGTTAAAATTCACTTGTTAGACTATCCATTTGAATGATGATCACTTTAGTCCTCACTTAAATTAATTGTGCCCATAAGAACAAGACCTTTTGGGGCAAGGGTGGAAATGATCTAGAAAAGAATAAAAAGGGCCCTGAATTAGGACTCCTAAGGCCTCAGCTTAGATCCCCGGCTCTGCTCTTGACCAGATGTGTCATGTTGGTCTAGTAATTTAGCCTTTGTGGGCCTCAGTTTGCTCATTTGTCAAATGAGGGGCTTGAACTTGACCTCACCTTTCCCTTCCAGCTCTAAATCTATGATGGGGACAAGAGAAGAGAGGAGAGCCAAATCTTACTTCAATTCAATCTGATTCAGTGATGACTTATTACGTGTCAAGCATTGTGTTATCTGGGAACACAAAAGATTAACCCACAGTGTTCCCTTCCTCTAGCTTAGAGTCTACGGGGAGAAACAGTGTCACAGTCAACTATACAGAAAATACATACCCGGAGCAATACAGGGTCATTAGGATGGGGTGGAATGCACTGACAGAAGGAAAGGATCAGAAACTGAGCCTTGAAGGGACTTGGGGTGCCAAGGCGGGGGTGAGGGAAGAGCATGGGCAACAATGTTTCATCAAGAGGGCTTTTTGAGAGTGTTGAAAATCAGCCCGGTGACAAGGCCAGCATCAGAGTAAACGCCGAATTAACGGCCTGACTTAAATTCTTGTCAAAGCGGCGAGCCCTGGCCATCCTCCAGCCTCTTGCTAGCTTTTTTGCCATTCTCTCCATGTCTAATGTTCAGCAAGTTCTACTTGGTTATAAATAGAACCTGCCCTTTTTCCCCAATTCACTTCCAAAGTTTTAATTTAATACATTCCTATCTGAATATTAGGCTGAATTTCCCTCATTTTTGCAAATATTCACAGAAACCAATTTCAAGATCAATTTGGGATTAAATACTAGGAAGCAAGAGGACTTAGTCAAGGAGGGAGCTTTGGGGAGGAATCCATCTAATTGGCAGAGCAGTGCTCACTTCTGCAGCTCTTTTAAGTCCGCCCTCTCCCCCCTGCTGTGACTGGTGAGGCAGGCCTGGGAAATTTGTACCCCATAGGCCACTTCCCTGTCTTGAGAAAAAGCTGCAGAACCCTGATGGAGGAGGCTACAGCTGGGGTCTGGAAAGGACCAAGGGCAGTGAAGTTCTGACAATTATCTAGATCATTTGATTGATGCCTCTGGAGTATTCCCGCCATAAGGCAGGGCCTACTCTCAGCAAAATTGTGAAGTGAATTTAGTTAGTTTTTTCTGTCCCCTCTATCTACTTTGAATGATCTTTCCATCCCCTACATTTAGTCATTAATATGCCTTTGTTTCCCCATCTGAGTCCCAGGCAACAGGAGTCAGATAAATTTACTGCTTCTGAGATATTGCCCCACTTAGGAGAATTGAAATGGGAAAACAAGTAATGTAGGGAGAAGGATGTGTTTTAACCCAAAGGAAGAGTTACTAATGGTGGAGTTTCAGGTATTAGTGGGCAACCAATGGAAGGCAGGGGCAGAAAGACACTTAGCATTTCTGGTACCTGAGATTAGCAGCCGTAAATGTCTTCCTTAAATCCACCTTTTAACGGTAGACTTTAGTCCTGCCCAGCGTGGATGGGAACGCGGGGGAGACACCGATACTAGGGGATTAGAAGTATGGGGCTGAGCCATGTGGTAGCTCCCCATCATAATGAGTTCTCCCGAACTAATGAAGAAAAGGGCCACTGGGGAAAAAGAGGTAACATAGTACAGATTTCACAATCGTTCTTTTCCATTTTTACCCGCTAAATTTTGTGGCTCTGGGGTAAAGCCCCACTCATTCCACCTTAAGGGTGGCTCCAGGCAGCTAGCTTTTCTGTTGCCCTTTACACTATACTTTAGAGGTAAATAAATATCTCTTCTACCTCATATAGGGCCTGTCCACATTAAGATTCCCTTTGTTATACAAGATTTGTTTCTCCAATTGTGTGTGGGATGGGGGGAAGAGAGTAAAACAAGCGGAAACCCTTGTAAAATAGATATTAACGGTAGTGTCAGGTTACCTCCAAATGCCTGAGGACCCAAGGTATTTCTTTTTATATCAGAGGAGTTATGATACATCAAAGTGTCTCCTTTCCACAAACCACCCAAAGCGGCTTACTTTGTCACAAGGCAGAAATGACAGCAACATTTTTCAGCACAGTTAAGATGATTATATACTGACTTTCACTTCTAACTGACTTAGAACTTTTTAAAAGTTGCAGTCATTCTTCACTGAAATATCCCGGGTCTCAAGGGAAACCTTTGAAGGTGGGCTTCTGCAATCTCTTGTCTGTCATTTAGATGACAGAAAAGTACACATTGGACCCTGAACCACGTGGGCCTGGGAAATTGGGATTTGGAGTCCGGCTGGACCTAGGCCGGGGTGACTGAGCCTGGCTCCCAGGGTGCTGAAGTATTGCGTTCTTTTGGTGACTGAAGACAGCTTAACTCAATTATGATGCATAATTGGTTAAAATGAAATCATAACCCATTAGACATCCCTAAATCCCTTCCTCCAAGGGGCTGCCCAACAGGCAAACTCTAACACCCCTTTCCTCATCTTCCACAGCTGTGTTCCCCAGGTCTCTTTCCTTTCCTCTGCTAAATTTGTTTACAAATCAAATTGAGGACATTTTGAGAGTCGTGACCCTAATGTGAAAAATACAAACAAAAAACAATTCTTTTTGTCTCTCACATGGAGATGCTGAGTATATCATTAAGAATTTGGTCCTGACCTTCGTTCCCACAAAACGCCCAGTGCAGGCTTGGAAAGGCCCGGACAGGAGCTGGTAGCATTTTAAAGATGGGGTGCTGGGGTTGGGATTGCTGGAGGGAGGGGCCCAGTGACCATGTGTCAGTTCTGCTAGTTTCTGATGGGAGTAGAATGATAGGCCTGTGGTTAGTCCCACCATCTCAAATCACCTCCTAAGCAGTACATGCTGGCTGAGGCCCCTTTTGACTGATGGTAGCCCCAAAGAGTGCCTGGGGCCTAGGGACAGTGCCAGCATTGCCAACCAGCTGATCTGTTTATCCATTCCCCCCCAAATAATGCACATGGTGCCTCCAAATCTTTTTTATCTTAAGATCTAACCCAACAAATGCCTACTGTGTGCAAAATGGAAGGATCCAAACAGAGCAGATAGCAAGACCAGACAAATGTGATGAGAATGATCATTCACAGCCCATTTGCTCCACTGATGTTCTTGCAGTGGCAGATCAGGAGAAAGTGAGGAAGGCCCACAGCCTATTGGGTCTGGGCGGTCCCTCTGCTGAAAACTTCCAGGAGGGTAGAAATCAATGTTGTATAGGATAGAAAGGCATGGAAACAGGTGAGGATATACAGAAGGGGAGGGAGAGAACAAGTGCTTACAACTAGGGGCATCAGGGAAGTCTGCCCTTCAGGCCCTGGATTTCTAAAAGGCAAGGCTGGGGAACAACCCCAAAAAGAGACAGAATGAATCAAAGGATTTTTAAAAATTAAAATATTAGGGAAAATGCCTCAATTTCCATTGTTGTGTAATCCTGGGATCAAGAGAAAGGAAGAGGAGGACTGTCTCAAACCCAGACAAAGAAAGGGAAGGGTGGCCTTCCTGCTGAGCCCATGTCCAGGAGCCCACTCTGTCCAGGAATGGAAGAGGTACCTCCAGGACAAACATATGGGGATCATTTGGTGAGGGCCTATCCCAAGAGACATGAAAATCCCATATGATCCCACCGGATTGTAAAATCAGAGTGACAAGGAACCGTAGGGGGCATCTAATCTAACCCTGTCTTTTTTTTTTTTAACAAGAAATAAACTGAGAACTGTGTGATTTATTTAACACAGTTAAATGTTTGTGACAAAGAGAATCCTGGTTTAGGGAGCCCAACTCTCAATTTTGCCTTCTTTCCACTGAATGAAACAGCTTCCTTGGAGAGGAAAGAATGGTACCTGGACAGAATAGAGAGGATAGGAGAGAAAATAGGAGTCCTGCATGTCCAGTCCTTGGCTTTCTGTTTCATTTTTGCCTCTAGCAATGATGTTTCTAATGTCCATTGACATCTGATGTCTTTATAAATAGACCTATTACGGCCCCAGTAGGAATGCTATTGCAGGATTTAGCTGAGAACCAGAGGGGAGCCAGTTGGCCAAAAACCAAATACTCGACTCGAGGAGTTACATTGGGTGCTGGTCCTGGCTCTGAGCTTTCAGAACTCTCCGGGAATTGGTTTTCTTCACAAATGTTGTCATACTGAGGGGAAGACAGCTTTGATCAGCATGCGTCGGAAAACAAGGCTTCTCAAGAAAAGAGAGAGTGCAATCTGCTTAGCTACCTTGCCATGAATCCATCAAGCAAAAAGCACCCAAATGACCCACCTGCTAGGCTTTGGGAACAATGCTGTGGGATGGGAATGCAAAGACAAAAGTGAAATGATGCTGCACTCAAGGAGCTTATGTTCTCTCAAGAGGAGATCGAGTTTGTACATATGTGTGTCTGTGTGTGGATTCAGGGTGGCCCAAAAGTGTGTGTGGACACACATACACACATAAACATATGCATATGTGTGTATTCAGACAGAGCCAGAATATATGCAACATTCATATAAGTTAGTTTGGGGAGGGAGGACATTAACAGTGATGGATTAGGAAAGGCCTCAAATGGAAGCTTCTGCTTAAACTGTGTCTTGAAAGATACAAGAGGGAAGGGAGAAAAGTCGAGGCAGGGGGATGGCTGTCTGGCCAGGCAAAGGCAGTGAAATAGAAGAACTGCAGTGTTCGACGTCATATTGGACATTTCCCCCACAAGCCGGCCCTCTTGCATTTCACCACCCTAAGGTGGGACATCTGTATCTTAAGGCAATGTCTCAATTGTCTAGTGAGATCCATTCTTAAGTCATATATCTTTCCTTTGGGGCTGCTCAAAGGCCCTTTGCTCACATAGACACTGACTCTCCGACTCCTAGGGGACGTCAGATCTAGAAGGGATCTCACTGATCATTTAGCCCATTCTCTTAATTTTATAGAGGGATACCAAATCCCTGAGAAAGATAGGGGCTTTTCTCAAGAACCCACAATTAGTAAGGGGCAGAGCTAGAACTAGGATCCAAGTCTCTTGCCTTTCAGATAATGGAACTGAAGTCGAGCCTATAAAATGTGTTGTATACATGTTGGCTATTGCCTCATGGAATGCTACTAGTCTCCTGTGACCAGATGTGCCTCATGTGGAATAGATGTTCCCTACAAACAAGCTGTCCCAGCTTGGCCGCCTTCAGGCCACATGAGCCATCCTTCCTTCTTCCTGCCACTACTTAGGATTTGCTTCCTCTTCTCTTTCCCCTCAGCTAGGTGAGGCTGAAGTAGTGGACCAGATCGTGAGCTCCCCGACAGCAAAGATCCAACCTTGCATCTCTCCCAGTCTAACCCCAGAGTCCCCTCTGGAGTGTACAGTTCTGTAAGTGAGAAAACAAGAAAGGTCTTGTAGAGTAGTCTAGAAACCTTACCAATACGTATGACTTTATTGTTCTGGGAAATGGATTCTAAGGTGTCCAGCCCTGACTTTCCAACTAGTCTCCCCCAGTTCAGTGTCATTACAGCTCATCAAGGACCTTCTTCCTCTCTGCTTCCCCAGCAGCTCTCATGGGGAGCCCCTGCTGCTCGCCAGGTGGGACATCGAAATAAGAGCTCTAAGTCAAGGTCACCAAATAAATGAGAAGACTGCCTTGAAGTTGGATCCAGGAAGGAACTCATTGTGATGAGTTATCAACACTGATAAGGAACATATTTACTTTTCCCTCTGAATATTAATAGCTCTTTAGCTGACACCCTTTATAGGATTGAAAACATTTCAGACAATTAAAGACTATGTCCAAAAAATGACATTATTATTTATAAATCAAAAATCAGAGTGGAAGCTACAAGCTCCCAATCAAAATCCCATTCGCAAACAATTCTAGGCCTCCCTTTTTGCCATTAGGGCTTGTGTATGTGTTTGGACCTATTTGTCCAAATTCTTTGGAACCTCGTTGGAAAAACCCCTGATGTGGGAAAGATTGAAGGCAAAAGGAAAAGGGGATAGTGGAGGATGGGATGGAAGCAATGGACATGAGCTTGGACAGACTTGGGAAGATAGTGGAGGATAGAAGAACCTGGAGTGCTCCGGTCCACAGCTCGACAGAGTGAATTGAACAATGACCACCATGTTCAGAGAGCGGAGAAGGTAAAGGTCCAGGATTCTGTTTGTACTCATCTGATTAGGAAACTTCAGGATGAAATGAAAGATCTGAAAGTGACAGCCCAATACAGAAAACAACTGAATATGGTCTATTCACGTTGGACAATCTGGGACTCAGAGAAGAGGGAACACCCTGATCCTTGTGGTAGAGAGACAGAAAATATCAGATGTGGAATGGAACCCCCCTCATGGCTTGGTTTTGCTTAAGTTTCTTTGTTACAAGGAAGGGCTTGTTTGCTGCGGCTTGTGTATCAGGGTTCAGTAAAATCTTTTCTTTTTTAATATGCCCTAAAAACTAAGCTTTAACAATAACACCAAAAAATAGTGAGACCCTTTGTCCTGAAAGACCAGAGGGAAACCACAAAAGAAGCTCTTGATGGAAACAAATATCCGAACTGGACGGGGCTTTTGAAAGCATCAAATACAAACTCTAATTTTGTAGATGAAACCAAGGCCGAAAGAGGACAAATGATTTACTCCCCAAGAGAGCCCTCAAGAGTGTGAGATTTGGAGTCCGAGGAGCTGGTTTGAATCGTGGCCGTTACCCAGCTGACCAATGGGCCGAGGTTAATGCCTGCTCCCTTCTGAGTCTGTTTGTCACCTGTGTATTGAACTAACTGAGCTCAGGGTCCCTTCCGGCTTGGCCATTCTGTGAGATACCAACACAGGGGCCCATCCTGCAGGTTGGGGCCTTGGAAACAAAGCCTGCTCCCTTCCTTCTTTGCCATGTCACTTCTCATTAGAGCACCATCAACAGGATCATCAGCATTCAAGCTGGAAGGGGCTGCAGAGACCATTGTGTCCAAAAGCATCCCGCTTGGCCAGCTGTTTGCAGTGGAAGAAATTCCGTTACTACAGAGTAAGCCCCCTTGGGATAGCCATAAATTACAGTTAGACAGCTTCATTACCAAGTCCGTTTCCTTTTCCTGGCCCAGCTCATCTCTTTTCTGCTCCTCAGGAGATCTGCTTTCTTTCCTTAATTCCTCTTCAACTCCATGGCCAACAAGAATATTCCCTCAAAGCAATCTCTGGGATGTGGCCCATCCCTTTTTGGTGGCTTATTCGGGCACTGCCCTTGTCAGCTCACTGGATTAGGCAGTCCTTGAGGACCAGGGACAGTATCTTGAGCACTTTTTTATGTACCCCCAACCACACCCTACACTTGGTGTATTTCACAAGTGTCTGTTGAATAAATGACTGAGCACTGAGATTCAGAGAGGGTGCTGGGAGGTTCCAGGCAAGTCTCTTTTTGTTCCTGCTCCCAGCACTCCAAGGTCCTTTCCTTCACTTCCCAACTGGTCTGCTATTCATCTTAACTAAACTGAATCTTTCCTTTGCTAATTCATCCTTAATTAAATCTTTCTGTGTCACTTTTTCTGTCTGTCTGTCTCTGTCTCTCTTTTTGTCTGTCTCTGTATCTCTGCCTCTCTGTCTTTTTGCCTGTCTCTGTCTCTCTGACTGTCTTTTTGTCTGTTTATCTCTGTTTGTATGTGTGTTTGTGTCTGTCTCTCCCTGTCTCCTTCTTTCTCTTCTATGTCTGTGTATGTCTGTATCTGTCTGAATGTGTCTCTCTATCTCTCTGTCTCTGTCTCTGTCTCTGTCTCTCTACCTCTCTCTCTCTCTCTCTCACACACACACACACACACACACACACACACACACACACACCCCTTTCTCTTGATATCCAAAGTTGCCCATCATTAATTCTGTTTTCTATCCACCAGTCTCTAATCCCTTCCAAAATGACAACCTTTGGTAGACCCAAGATCAGTCAGTAAGCGTTTACCAAGTGCCTAGTATGTGCCAGAGACAGCACTTCTTTGAGCTCCGAAGGGAACTTCCATAATGCAGGGACAGTCGCCTTCTGGGCACAGACACCCTAAGGAGAGCTCTCCTGTTTAGAGGGTCCCAGTGGATGTGGCAGTGGCTGCCTAGGGCAAGCCGACTGGCTTGGGCTGGACTGGTTTGAGCCGGGTTTTTCTTCTGGACTCTTCAGACTTGCACTCTCTCTCTACAGCTGTGAACCACTTTAAGACTGCCTGGTGGGGGAAAATCTGAACTTAGGACAAAATCATAAATTGGAGGGTGATTACTCTCATTACAATAGGGCTCTTTACTCTAAGGAATCAAACGCCCCAGGGCTCCTTTAAATAGCAAGCTCCCTTCATGCATTGAAAATGGAATTCTATTTATAAAACTTCAATTTAGACACAATTCTGCAGGAACGCAGCGTTTACTGTATAAAGCCAGAGACACCTGTATTGTATTTGCATAACATCCACCTGTCTGTGCAAAATGCAGTCATCAGTTCAGGGAAAATGAGGCACTTTTTGGAACTGGAATTTCATAGTAGGCCCGCTGTTCAGGTATGGACCAGCTCCACTTGTGCTGGATCGCTGACCTCTCAAACCGTTACTCCGACGGGCATGGGCTAGCCCTCTGTTTGGCCTTGGGTTAGTGCCCACTTCTGCTAGCCCCCAGATCAGCTCCCACGATAAAAGGGTGAAGAGACTAGAACCAGCTGAGTAGGCAGGCTACTGCAAAGCCAAACCAATTCTTTCCACTGATTCACAGAACGGGAGAGCTGACTGGGACCTTGGTCAAGATCCGAGTCCAAAGCCATTGGAGATGAGCTCATTTGGCCACAGACCCGAGTTCTTTTCATGAACTGAGTCTCCCAGGACTTCAGTGGAAGGACCATGAGCTCATTATCAGGCCTGTGTCCATCTTTTACAGTGGAAGGGAACTTCCAGAGAAAGAGAGCCCGCTCACTATTAAGTGAGCCACATCGTTATCATGAGTGCCGACTGTGAATCCTACAGGAGGCCGAAAACTCTGAAGTTGTTTTCCTGCTTTCCTACCTCTGCAGTGAAGGGGTTGTCAAGAAATGTCAGAAACAGTTCTGTTTACTTTTGGATTTGCAAAGCACCTGTGGGGATGCTGAAACGGGCAGCATTTGAATGCTAAAATAAATTTCCATGACCCTTGGAAAGCTTTCCAGAAGTTCCCTTGCTCTCCCAGACACTTCTGTGACCACCAGTGCCCAAGACACTGGAGTACTTCCATATATTCTTGGTACTTAAGCAGTTCCTCACTCCCAGGCTAATGCTCTGAGACAGATTTCTATTATCTTTTCAACACATCCCCCCTTTTGGGAGTGGATAGGATGAATGGAGAGACTTGAACAGCAGAGTTCTAACAAGAGTGGGAGCTAGTGGGACCTTGCCTCATAGTACCAAAACTGAGGAGAAACCAGAAGTTAAATGAAGTTTCTCTTCAGTGCCCTTTCTGTGCCTTCCTCCCAACTTGGGAGCGTAATTGGGCATCTGGCATCTTATGTTGGCCCTGGCTACTCAGAGTCATTTGTGGTACCTCCACACCCGCTCTGTCCCTCTCCCCAGCTGTTAAAATCCCCATCCCCTTACAGCTCTTCTCAATTACCTTTTAGAAACACAAGCTGATCAAACAAGTTCTTATTAATGTGTGAAAGATTAAGAAGAAAGTCAAACTTTCAGAGTTGTGCATCTCCATCAGAGTATAGCTTACCAGTGGGATTTGGCCCATCTTTCCTACCCCCTTCAGATCTTAGATAAGAAACTCTGCTCTTGTAGCCCAGATCCAGTCTATGGATGAAGGCTATCATGTGCTGAGATCTTGGGTATATAACCTGAGATTCAAGGCTTCACTCAAGGCTTGCAGAAGAGCATTATGGGCAGGGAGCAGAAAATAAGGCTGACTTTTTGGAGGCCTCTGGGATATTCTTTTGCCCTGACTCTTCTAGAAAAGACAAAAGTTAAAGAGGCTAGCTGATCTCTTTCTTGAGTAAGGAAAGTTCGTCTAGATACATTTTGAGGTATTTTCTGAACCAGTGCCAGGTCAGAGTGTAGCTCTAGCAGAGGGGGGTACACAACATGGATGGGAAGAGGGCAGCTACCCGCCAACGCTCGAGATTACTCAATGCAGAACAAATGGGAGTTACTTTACCTTTCTCTTAATGGGAGATAGGGATATAAGATAGGGAAATCAAAACCACCACTGGATCCAAAATTGAGAAATAAAATCCTGCATCCGTCAAACACTCCCAGATTGAATGCGTTCTCCCCAGTAGAGCGAGATATGAGGACAAACATCATTGCTCGTCTAATAAAGACAAACGTTAAAAATCTGAGGCTGAAACCTGCACATTTGCATGCCCTGATTACTCATCATCGGAGAGAATACTGTATATTTTAATATATAATTAAATTCGGCAAATAACACAGCAGATGAAGAAGGATTGCGTGTTCTCATCCTGGTGGGAAAAAAAGTTTCTAAAAATACCCAAGCCTGATGCTGCCCTCAGACATGTGAGAGATGCATTTCTTCCCCTTCTGAATCACTGATTCCTCTCTCAGGCCGTCACTACATGTATGTTCACATGAGCTAAGTTTAGGCCCAGAGGTCATGACCCCGCGCCAATCCATTCTTTCTGCTCTAACCAGTCGATTTAAAAAAGCTCCTGGAGGGTGAGGTCATGGCTTTATGTCACTGGCAGAGTGGACTAAGAACCCAGGAGGAAGAAGAAAGCCTTCTTTTTTCCTGTTTTAATATCGACAGAAACATTTTCCCTCTACCTTTGGATGTCTGTTGGCTGTAATAGCTCTCCCGGACATTCCTCCTGGTAGCCCATATTTATCCAAACTCAACCTGTTCCGATATCTCCACAACGTTGGGCGCCTTGAGGCTTCAGATGAACAGGTCTGATGAAATGGCCAAGGTCGTAGGAGAACCAGAAGAAGCTTAGGAAACATATACCTTGCAATATGTAGGCAGGCCGGCTTCGCTACAACAAGAGTTCTGAACTAAGGGACGCTTCTGAGACCTGCGTGACTAGCCAGAACTAAAAATGTTCGGGCCAAGCGACATGAATCGCACCCTCAATATGAAATGGGGTGAGACAGAAAGTCTGGGACCCAATGGCGTAAGGTCACTTGAGGTGGCAAGGGAGGAATTCAACCCTGAGGCCACCTGACAGCCTCCTATTACTAACTCTGCTGCTGAAAGACTACAAATGTCAGTACTCTCTCAGTTTGTTGCCCTGAGGCAACACCCTGGTTTCCCTATCCTGGTTACACTTCTGCCTGTACCCGGGAGTTGTTGGGAGCAGCTTCACCTGAGCTAGGAGGGGCCAGGAGATGACCACTATTTGTCACTGACAGATGTAGCTCATCTTTGGGATTCCCAGTCAGTGCTTGGGAGTAAATTGGGGGACATTTCATGTTCTCCCATGTCATTTATTAGGCCAGATTTCTGATGGATTTATTAAGGAGACAGCTAAGTGGTATCATGGCTTGAATGCTGGACTCAGAGTCGGGAATCCCAGAGTTCAAATCCAGCCTCAGACACTGACTAGCTATAGGAATGGAGCAAGTTGCTCAACTTTTCTCAATTTTCCCATCTGGGAAATGTGGTTAATAATGGCACTAGGTGGCGCCAGAGTGCAGAATGCCGCATCTGAAATCAGGGAGACTCCTCTTCCTGAGTTCAGATCTAGCCTCAGACACTTCCTAGCTGTGTGATCCTAGATAAGCCACTTTACAGAGTTTACCTCAGTTTCCTCATCTGTAAAATGAGCAGGAGAAGGAAATGGTGAACCCCATCAATATTTTTGCCAAGAAAACCCCCAAATAGGGTCACAAAGTATCAGACGTGACTGAAATAACTGAAATACCACAACCTCACAGAGCTGTTGTGAGAATTAAATCAGATAGTCTAAGTAAAGTGCTTAGTAATGCTTAAAGTAATATACATGTTGATAATAATAATAATAATAATAATATCCACTGGGGAAGGGATTGGCGACCCTCAGGTCGAGTGGCAGGAAGGCCATGTAGATTTCAGTCTCTCTGGACGATGAGCTTTCTGTTTTCTCCAGGGTTTTGTGTGAGCAGAGCTGGCTATTTTGTTTTTTTTTTTTTTGTTTTGTTTTGTTTTGTTTTGTTTTTGCTTTTTTTTTTGCTGAGGCAATTGGGGTGAAGTGACTTGCCCAGGGTCACACAGCTGTTACGTGTCTGAGACCAGATTTGAACTCAGGTCCTCCTGACTTCAGGGCTGGTGCTCTATCCACTGCACCACCTAGCTGCCCCGAGCTGGCTATTTTGTAAATGCCAAGGGATCCCTGAGCTGCTGCCTCATTTACTGCTTGGAGGCCCTTCCAGTCTTCCCTAGCCAACTTAAGGAGAACCTTGGGGAGCTGAGAGAGGATAATAGCTAGGAGAAGACACCAAAAGATGCTTGCAAAGCTGACTGCATCATCCAGGGGCCATAAGCCCACCAGGCCAGCAGAGGGTGTGCTATGCAGCAGATTTCATGGCACATGCTCATAAAATACCCTGCCATGGAAAGATTTTTCATCCTGGAGCTATTGAGGAACATTCACCATGGTCTACTGAGCAAACCGGCTATTACTATTTGAAGTTGCTATGAAAAACTATGGATACCTTCCATATGTGACCTTAGGCAAATGCTTTCCTCTCTCTGAAGTTCCCTTTCCTTGTCCATAAATTGGGACTAAGACCGTGAGTCTTAGACCGTGAGACGATTTTTAAAAACAAAATAACATTTCTGATAGAGTATAGATATTCTACTTACAAGTGAAAGCACTTGATATCAGAAGGTTGGGCAGAAACCTAATTGGGGTGAGGTGATCAGAGCAAAGACCCCAGAGCCCCTACATTTAGTGACTTCTGATAACCTTGATACTACTTCAGCAGCATAATAGCAATTGAGTTTATCGTATGCTTCTCCAGAACAATTAATTTTCAAAGAGCCACCAGTTGGTTATTTCTTGAATGCCCCTTTCTGACCCTGGTCTTCTACTCCAGGAGCACCCCCTTCCAAGCAATGCCTCCCAGTGCCTGCCAGTGGGAACGGCTGTATCAAGCCCTCTCCCTCCAACTGAATTTGTCATAAAAAGTCGATGAGAGGTTGCAGTTCACTTTGTTTGCCCTGGGCATGTTTTGCAAATTTGGCCCAGGTAACACAACTCTTAAGGTTTTGGCTTTGAGTTCACAGAAGAGATTTTTTCCTAACCATGGAGTGGAGAGGCTCAATGAATATCATGTGACCAACCTCCTCCCACTGGGAAGAAGTAACCTGGGCCTTGTGCACTAACGGGGCATCCTGACACAAGTATTCTGTCCCTTTTTTCCCCAGAAACTTTGAGAGACTGGCAAGTCCCACTCCTTCCAGTGAGACGCTAAGTGGATATTGCTAAACCTAATGATCAAACAAAGTAGTGATTGGGGAAACCATCTTATTTAATTTCCAAGAGTTATCTTTTTCAGTAATTCAAATTAGCTGATTTGGGAAAGAAATCTTCTCAGAACTTACTGCTTTTATCTAATCAGATCCCTTAAGCACGATTCAGAGAGAAATATGATGATTCCTTAATCTATATGAAAATGATGAAATGCTAATAGGGAGCAAAAGCTGACCTTTGCCAGAGACAGCCTTGCTTTTCAAATGATTCAGAGTATCTGTTTGTTATCCTCTTGCCCTGAGTCAATTAGCAGTTTTTCCTTGGATAGAGCACGTGACCCTCCTCCTCCCCCTTTGCCAACCCTCCCCTTGCCTGGCTTCACGTCTAGATTGTTATTCCAACCACATACGTCAGAGAAGTAAAGAAATTATATGCTGCTGGGAGGATGTATGTGAAGGTTTGTGTTCCTACCCTGTCTTCTGTGGATGTTTCCCATGACTCTTACTTTGGCCCTCTTCCTTCTCCTTCCCTTCCCTTTCCCATCCCTTCCCTTTCCTCTTTCCTTCCCTTCTCTTCCCTTCCTCTTCCCTTCCCCTTCCCTTCCCTTCCTTCTTCCCTTCTCTTCCCTCTTTCCATCCCATCCCTTCCCTTTCCTCTTCCCTTCCCTTAGATTCCCTCACCCAATGACATGGGTTGCATAGGGAGCATTTTGTGGGTAAGAGCTGAAGAGTCAGGGCTGCTCAGGCTTGCGGCCACTGAGCCAGAAATCCAAGTGTAAGGAGGCGCCACGTTGTCAGAAACGTGTTTCAGTCGAAGTTTCAGATTAAAAAGGACAAGGACTTAGATTTGAGACCCCCAGATGAGTCATTGCATGACACTTCCCCAGCTTGGCAATTTAAAGGCAGAAATGAAAGCCTTCTAATACCAATTCTGACCATTTTTACTCAATACCCAGTGTAGCCCTTCTATCAGATGTTCTTCTATGAGACTCAGGGCTTGGGCCCACTCTGTCGGCTTTCTCACCTCTCTGGCTCTCTAAGACCACCCTAATCAGGTTGGGGTCCACACCAAAGCAACTCTCTGCTCAGGCTATTGTCACCTACCAACTTCCCTTGGAAGTACACACGGTTGTAAGGTTCAGTGAAAGAACCGTCTTCATCAACCAGTTAAGAAAACCCAAGAGAACTCTTATCAGAGCTGCTTATGGAAAAGGCCCATCCTTCCCAGAGCACAAGC
>JAJPUD010002919.1:77454-92168 GCA_023553655.1 Myrmecobius fasciatus
CTCTGAGATCTACAGATCATCCTTTTGCAAAAAATAACCAACCAATAAGAGCAGATATTTATATAGCACTTGAAGGTTGGGAAAGCTCTTTGTTATAGGATCCCATTGAAGTTTTACAAGAACTCTGTGATATAATAAGATAGAAATTGGTCATCATTTTACTACTGGGGAAACTGAGGTTCCTAGAGGGGAAATGACATAGCCACAGTTGCATGGCTAGTAAATAATTGATATGGGATTTGAACCCAGGTCTTCCGACTTCCAAATCCTGTACTGTACTTGTTACCCTGCACTACCTTGAATTAAGTTCAATTATCCTTTATGATAGAACATTTTGGAGTTTGCATATAAATTGAGGTACAAACCAGTGCAATTGGGGATGGAATTGAGTGATTCTCCATAGAAGATAAGCATTATAAATCATGTCACATTTGAATCGATACCTTTGCCTTTCCTGCTATTGATTTTGTGTAAGCTCATTGCCTCATTTCTGATGCTCAGTAATTAGATGACTGTTTGCCATTTTCTTGGGTTCCCCCCATCCCCCCTCCCAGATTGCTCAGCAACATATCTCAGTTACTAGGAGCAAAACAAGGCCATAGGTTGCCTGTATGGCCAAGGCTTTGTAGTACCATGTATACATTATATATAACGCCATCGATGAAGAGCACCAATTACTGGTTTTCCTGATGCTGGATTAGAGTCTTATGCCCATTTGGAGTGTTGATCCAAGCCCATTCAATAAGCATTTTTAAATGCCTAAGGTACAAAGCTCTGTCCTTGGTGCTAGAAATAACAAGATGGAAACAAACCATCCCTCTGAGCAGACAAGCCTTTTAAAGAGGAGCTCAAATAAAATTCTACCCATTCAGTCTGAATCAATAAGAGGTCCAAGCTAAAAATCCCTACCCACAATCCCTACCAAGCTTAGTGAAAAGACTGCTAGTTTGGGAGTCAGAGCACCCGCATTCAAATTCTGGTTCTGCTACCTACTAACTGTGCGACCTTAGCCAAGTCACTTTCCTTTTTCCAATCTTTTGCTTGTAAAATTAAGAGGCCGGACTAGTTGATGGCCCATGCAAGGATCTAATTGGCCTGTAATTATTGAGATAACAAAAGTATCATTGCAACTCATATGCATGAATTGGAAATGGCCCTTAGCATATTCCTTGATGAATGAAAGACCCAGTAAATGAATTCAAAAGCATATATTAAGCACCTACTTTGTGTAAATCACTGCAATGCTTTAATGCTTAAAGGGGAATACCTTCTTTGTAGTTCTATGAGTTCTATCCTTACTGGCCATTTTCAGCTGTTACAAAGTTAAAAAAAAATATTGCATGAGGCTAAACCCTATCAAGAAATATGAGACAAATAAATTAATACTTGCCAACGGGTCAGCAAGTGCAACAAAGAGTTAAAGATAAAATCATTAAAAAACCTCCCTTTTCCCCTAAAGCTATTTCAAGTTTGCAAAGCACTTTCCTTCCCAATCTCATTTGGGCCTCACAGTAGTGTCCCCTATGAGATTGGTATTACAGGTATCATTTCCCCCATTTTACAGATAAGGAAATCGAGGTTCACAGTGGCAAAGTGAATCCTCCATGGGCACATGAATAGCAAATATCAGAGGGCGGGTGTGAGTCTAACACTTCCTGCCTCTGTGCCCAGTGCAAGGTATGAAAGTCCCATTGATACTTCATTGGATCTGACATCTCATCCCTTAAAGAGTGCAGATGGCAACTTGCCCGTGCCTGCCCAGAAAGTATGATTTTTATCCATGCCTTCCTATCAATTCTCCCCAGGCAGTCTCCCCGACATGCTAGGGCCTTTCTTGGTCTTGTCTTAATCTTGCATGGATTCCATGGGAGTGCACACAGGGGCCCTTAATTTAGGGATCTGTTCTCAGTATTTCCTGTTTATGGCCAGGTGGCCAATTCCCCAACGCATCAGAATGCATCTTTCCCTACTCTTGTCAGAAGTTTGATGGGGGATGATCCTGTAGGATTCATGATGAAACTAATTGGCCACCTCCTAAGAGAGATGGGAAAGACTCAGGATGCAGATGGACACGTATTTAATTTGTACATGGCCAGTGTGTGAGAATTTGTTTTGTTCAATTATACATGTTTATAACGAGGGTTTTGTTTTTGTTCTTGCTTTCTCATGGGGAAAGGGGGGGGAGAATGCAGATCTGAAAATAAAATTGAATTTAAAAAATTAAAAAGAAGCATAATGGCAAAAACAGGGTCAAAGAAAGTTATTGTTGTTGTTTTCAGAGTGAGGGAGATTTAAGCACATTTGGAGATGGAAGGAAAGGCGTCATTGGAAAGAAGAGTCAGAAGGTGCTGGAAAGAAAGGGGAGAAGTTTGGGACTAGTTGCTGTGGGGAATGCTATAGGGAGTCAACAGAAGAGATAAACAAAAGGATTGCCAAGAAGCAATGAGGGAAAAGCTGAGAGAAAAGACCCTGAATTTGGAGGGAGCCCAGTGAATACAGCTCTGTGCTTTTTCCCAGCAAACGGCCCCAACATCCTGACAGGCCCCTCTGTCTCCTTCTAGACAACTTCAGCCTGAAATGATCATCTTAGATCCTGCTTTCCACATTTCTGCCAGTTCTTCCATCCACTAACAATTCAGGCTCCAGACCTGCTTATAGAGCTGCCCGGTTTCATCGGGATGAGTCCATTTTGGGAGGCTCCCCAGTCCCCCTAAAATGGGCCTGGATTCTGAACACCCCTAGCAAAATCTCTGGGATCAGCTTCCTCCCTTCAGCCCCCAATTTAGAAGTGAGCTGACATTTATGAAATCCTCATTTGTTTTCAGTGTCAGTGTATTAATGCAAGAAGCATTAAGGATGGAGGGGATGTTTGTTTTTTAAAGAAAGATCCCAAAGGAAATCTCCTCCTGCCATTGACCTTTTCTCTTTAGCAATCACTATAGTATAATATTATTTACCTTCTGAATACACGATGCCCCCAGTAAGATAGCATCTTTGCAATCTTTTTTATGTTAGCTCACCTGAGACAACAGGAGGCTATGCTTATGCAGAAATAAAATGCTCTCTGATTGAGCAATAGCAAAGAGAACAGTGCTCTTGGAACCAGGAAGCGCTAGGTTCAATTTCTCTGAAAGATGCTGCCTATGTGATCCCGAATAAGTCATCAAGTTTCTTATGGCCTGAAGACTCTCTAAAACTCAATCTGCATTGGATAAGGGAGGTTCCCTTTTCTGAGAGTCCCCTAAACCAGTGAGATCCCAAGTCTGATCCCAGGCTCAATGTGCTGTAACCTGGACTGGGTCATCATGTATTAGCGGAACCAGGTTATTTTCCCTGCAGGTTCTTCTGCATTTGCAGCAAGAGTAGATCTTAAAAAGTCTGAATGAGAAAGGCTATCAGAGACCATCAAATCCAACCTTTTCATTAATTGGAGGAGGAAACTGAAGCCAGATACTTACTAAACACTGACAATGTTAGCTGCACAAAAGGTTGCTCTGTTCACAAAAGTTGTAGGCCTCCTGTCCACTCCCCTCATCTTGTGATACTTTTAGCCACGTTCTTCCATATATTCTATCCAATGGATGTTCTTGACCTTCTGGAAACCTTCATCTGTCTTTTTCATATACCACGCATCCTAATGGAGCTCTCGGGACATTTCACCATTATCCCTCACTCTCATTATAAGACTAATCCTTGGGGCAGCTAAATGGTGCAGTGGATAGAGCCCCAGCCCTGAAGTCAGGAGGGACCTGAGTTCAAATCTGTCTCAGACACTTAACACTTCCTAGTTGTGTGACCCTGGGCAAGTCACTTAACCCCAATTGCCTCAGAAAAAAAAAAGAGTGATCCTCCTCCCCGACCAATTATACCTTTTCAGAATGATATTGTTCATATTGGAGTATGCAAGTAGTCATTGTGTAACAGACTGCAGATTTACACGCACCACTTATATCTCCATTGCCAGGTAGGTCGCTTGCCATTTTGGTTGTACCCATTGGACATGGTTATGCTTCATGATGAAGCTCCATAACATTTCTAGAAGTGAGTGGATGTTGCATAGTTGGTCTATCCAAAACTCTGCAGGATGTGCCGGTAATGGCTCATCCCCAAAAGGACTTTCCCTCCTCTCTATATGTCTCAGTATTTGGGGAGCTCTGAGGGGAGGGACCTCTCTTCACCACTGCTTCCTTTTCTCCATTCCCTGACCTCTCCTGAACAGCCTTACTGCTGATGACTTCAGTAAATATTTGGGATGCAGCAACTGTGTACAGAGCACTGTTCCGGGCATAGGAAGAGACATAAAGTTTAAATCAAATTTGCTTTCAAAATCGCTGAATCTCTGAGTTGGAAGGGCCTATCCAGGCCAAATCAGACCTGGACAAAGATCCCCTCTGCAACAGGCTCTACAAGTGGTCACCCATTCTTTGCTCAAGGACTTCTGGGGAGAAGAATAGACCTTACAAGGCATCTGGCTTCACTATGGGATAAGTTTTCTTTGCATCAAGATGAAATCCGCCCCTTTGCAACTCTTTCCCCTACTCCCATCGCTCTTGGGGCCAAGTAGAACAAATCAACTCTCTTCCACAGATGAAGTCCCTTTTCAGCTAGCACTCTTGCTTTCGAGGAGTTTGAAAATCTAGTGGGAGGGGGGTCACTAAAGGAGAATAGTGCATAAGTAATTACAATATAAAATGATTCCTAAGTGTATTCAAGAAGACTGAGAGCAATGGGAGGGTATTGGGAAAGGGCATTTGGACCTTAAAGAGTGGTGAGGAACTCCCCACCAGAAGTAAGAATGGCTTCCTTTAAGTCCCAACTAAAATCGCACCTTCTCCAGGAAGCTCTCTCCAACCCTTCTTTATTCCGTTGCCTTTCCTTTTTTAATAGTTTCCATTTATCCTGTATGTAGCTTGCTTCATATATATTTGTTTGTATGTTGTTTCACCCATATGATTGTAAGCTCCTTGAGGGCAAGGAGGGAAAAATTTGCAACGGGAATGACAGGATCAAAGTGATCAGATCTTGCTTTATGACTGTCATTTGTGGAGAGAGAAGGGAAAGATTTGAGATGAGGAGATTAGTTAAGAGGCTATTTCAGTAGTCCAAGTGAGAGGTGCTGTGGACCCAACCTAGATTGGTGGCTGTCTGTGTGAAAGATAAGAACAAATAAGGTAAATGTTGTATAGGTAGAAGGATCAGAAGTTGGCTACTTGGTTAGATATGTGGGGTGAGACAGAGTGAGCAGTTGAGGACGATTCATTCTAAGGTTGTAAAGTGGCGGGAAGAATGGTGGGACTCTCAACCAAAACTGGGAAGATTAGAAGAAGGGTGGATTTGAGGGGAAAGTAGGAAGCGCCATTTCACACATGTTAAGGTTGTGATGTCCAATAGACAGTGGATGATACAGAATTGGAACTTGGGAGAGTCTCGGATTGGATATCTAGATCCACATGGGAATGATGATTGAAACTATGGAAGCCGATTGGGTTCCTAAGAAAGAAGGTACGGAAACAAAAAGAAGAAATTCTAGAACAAAGAATGGGGAGGGAGAGTTACCATATGGATGCTCCATGAATCGCTACCATCAACATTAGTCTAAGATTATGAATGCTTAGAAGTTAGGGTTTAGGCCTTAATGATAAGTCTTATTGGCTGAGCCAAAATGTTCATATAAGTGCATTTGGATCATGATTATGATGATGGCTGAGCCAAAATATTAGACTCTGATTCATATATCACATGTTTCTACGTTGATTAACTCAGCCAATTTGTTATAAATATGTAATGGTGGTGGTGTGAGGGCAAATGATCATGGGGGGGATGGAGATACCTGGAAACACGTTAATTTAGGCCTGGAACCATAGCAAAATTTGGTTAAATTTTTGCAGTCTGTCTTTGAGTAAACTTCCCTTTTAGATTGCCGGCACCTACCCCAATCTTACACCTATTAGCATCTCATTTTCTCTTTTACTAAGGTGAAAAATTGGTCCTCCTTCCCTGTCCTCACATGTAAGGATGTGATTATTAAAATACATAGGGAAGAGCAACTCTAGTATCTTTCTGAGCACTAAGCAAGGCAATCTGTTGCAACTGAAAATACTTCCTAGCAAAAGCAATACTGCTGCTGGGAAGGAACTTTGCCTTCTGCAGAATTGGCTTCCTTGTGTTTCATAACCAAGAAACAAAATCCAGACCCTGGGGAAGGAAGAGTAATCACATGTACTGTCCCCCACAACTCTCCCAATTCTGCCATCCCTCACGGAGGTCTGTCCCTTCACTTCAGTAAACAGCAGAAGAACCTACGGCAGGGTGAGCGGGTTGTGAGTGCTGTGAGGTAACAACTGAGAAGAGCAAGTCTTCTTAACTGACAAGAAATCCTGGGTTTGAAGCCTACCTCGGACCTAGTCACCTCTCTCAGTTTCTGTTTCCTCATCTGTAAAATAGGAATAATCTCACAGTCTTCTTGTGAGGTCAAATGAGATACATAAAGCTCTTCATAAACCTTAAAGAACTATAGAAATGGTAGTTATCGTTATTAATTACAATAGAAGACAAAGCAAGAAAGAGCCAGCCCTATGATTTTACTGTCTCAGTGGCCAAATGAGATGCATGGCCCAATGAACTAGCTGATCTCCTGATGAGCAGGCAGTTGGTATGACAGCCAGGAGGCTCCTGGGAACGATCACACTATGCAACATTAATAGATTTCCATTGAACTCTTCCACAGTAGCTGACTGTTACAAATGGCATTTCCTAGAGCTATGGATTTATTTTATTCACAGTAAACATTATTGAATTCTAAGCAAGGTCTTTTTGCTACCATGTTTTATTAGTTATTAAATGCTTGCTTTAAAAAAAATTCTGTTTTTAGATCTCCAGTGCCTGCCTTTCTGGCAGCATGAGGGAAAGCTGCACAATCCATCCTTCAGTGGACAATTGTCATCTGGTCGGGTTCAGAACCGTGCTCTGATCGTAGCTTTGCGCCATTGTACGTGCCTCAGCCCATTGTCTTTGGAACCGATTGGAATCGCTTTGGATCTATGAGAGGCAGCCATGGCCTTGGTATCCTGTAGGATTGAGTTACGGGTCTGGTCTCATGACAACCGGCCTGTCCCTTTTAGGGGAAGTCAGCTGAATCTGCCTGAGATATCAACAAAGATGGAGCTGAGACCCAGACAGTTGTGTTAGCTCAGGTAGCCACTGTGGGATTTTCCTGCCTGACCCAGAGCTTTCCGCCCCACTAGGCCTGGCTTCTGACCATCTATTTAGCTTCTTTCCTGCAAGTGACTCTCGGTTGACCAATGTCAGCCTGCACTTGGCAGGCGGCACCCCAAAATCTGTTCCGTGGCTGCAAAGGGTGGCAAACTCCCTGGGGGATGCAGTGTCAAATGGTTAAGCATATGGGATTACTCAGTTCAAACTGAAGTCAAAGGAAAGAAAGCAGCATAAGCTCCATAGCCCAATCCCACCAAGGAAAGACAAGCTCAGGTCTTGCTACGGGGAAAGCGTGAACTCTTGTAGCCTCCCGATGGTGCCATTTGGTGAATTGCTGCTCTAGTGGCTTCTGCACTATCAGTTTCAGGGCCCTGAGATCCCATCTCATCTCCAGACCCCTGGGGTCACCAATTTCGGCAGCACAGCTAATGATGGGAAAAATCATTTTAAAGAACAGGTGGATAATGTGCAAGGATATCACATGATGGGGCAGAGAGAAAAGGCTGCCGATGAGATGCAATCAGGGAAGGGAGCAAACGAGAAAGAGCAGCCACTGTCTGCCTGACTCATTTTCCTTTCTTCTCTTTAAGGATACAAGCAAGAAAATTCAGGCTTCTGAGGGTACTTCACGGCCTCTGCAAAAGGAGGCTTCCCATTTAGACGTCCTTGACAACTGCTGCCTTCTTACTACTTGCAGTACAGGCAAGGGGAAAGGAGAGAGTTTCCAACCAGGACAATAGATCTTAGGAAAGTGGGACCTGAGGAGTCGGGTTAGAGGCAGGGTGGCTTGTGGGTAGGAATGCAGGGCTCTGGCTGACAGCTTGTAGTGGGTAGCAAGGAAAGGGACCAGGATGCTAAAAGGATTTGGAAGTGCATTAAATTTAGAAGGATAGGTGGAAGGAACTGGAGAGACTTAGCTGGAGAAGAAAAAATTGAGTGGGGTGGATACATAAGCTGTCTTTCAGCATTCTAAGAGCTGGCATGTGATCCTAGGGACCAGAATAAGGAGGGAGCAGGCTCAGGCTTTAATGGACTAAAAATCTTCCTGTTCTGTACAGCTCCAGAGGGCAGCAATGGGTGGGAAAACAGATTTGGGCTCAGTACAACCAATCGATGGACATTTATTCAGTGCCTACAAAGTGCCAGGCACAATGCTAAGTGCTAGATAATAGAGAATCAGCAGAAGAGTTGTCCAGAAGGTGTAATGGATCATAGTGAGCTCCTCAGCCCCTGGAGATGCCCAAGTTCAATGGCCTTGCCTTTATTTGGAATGATGGAGTTCAGAGGTGAGCTTAAATTCTGTGAGCATGTACATAGGATGGAGACCTGTTTTGGCTCCAGCCACTATCTGAAGAAGTGAGACCCAGGCCCAGGCTAGCTGAGAATGACAGCTGTCTGGCCATCCACTGAATCACTAGTTGCTCGTCTAGTCTAGAAGCATGTGGAGGGTGATGATGGCTGAACTCCAAGCCACAGTGATTTGCAGAGTGTTTGACGCTTCTTACTTAGTGAATGCAAAGGGTTATAAGGCCACTCTGCTTCCTTTTCTCCTTTCTGCCTTATGAAAAATGAAATGGACTAAAGACAAAAGTTGTCACCCTTGACAATACTCTCCAGCTCCTTTTCCATCTTCAACCCCTTAAATTTACCTCGGATTGTTCTGAACCTGGATAGAGCTAAGGCTGTCCGTGACACAGGGCTTTGCCTTCCCTCGATCAGCTTGCCATGGTCTCAAGATAACCAGTCTTGAATGAAATCTTCCTCACAGATTAGTTAAGTGATTTTCCTGAGGCCTCTGGAATGGGGCTTAAACACAGGGCTTCCCAGCCTTCCCTTGCGACCACTATTAATGACAACCACAATGGTACTCTGAATCCAAGAGTTCTTTTCAAGGTGACAAAAAAAGGGGAAGGGTACAGTTGCTATCCCCAAGGCCTTTTTCTACTGCAAATTCTACTGAAAATCCCAACACTGAGATGGGAGCAGTAGTGTAGGATCGGGCTGGTGGCCATGATTACCCCAGAACTAGCTCCCATGAGCTCCCTCCCACCCAGGGCACTTGTACAGAGACACAACCCAGTGCTGGCAGTGCCCTGCCTCATACATCTGCAACTATGCAGAAGGTGGGTCTAGCACAGGATACTTTTTTTTTTACCACCAAAGGCACATAGATCCATGCTCTGCTCCCCAGGAGCCCCGTACAGTGAGCCTATGTGAAGCACCCTGCCGTTTCCAAGATCCTGGACTTCTTGTGCTATTGTGGTTTGATGATAGAGTCCAGGAAATGACTTTGTTTCAGTATCCCCCTCCAAAGTTGACACTTTGCTGCAGGCTGTTAATGAAGACCAAGAAGTAAGCCGTGGAGTGTGGCAGCAGGGAGCCATGGAGTTCACAGGCATTCTCCGGCACCAGGGATGCCATGCTGAAGTTGGTCCAGCTGGAGCCCTCCAAATATTTGCATCTCTATGGGAATCAGAAGCTTGTTCCACCCTGGACCAGGATCTGGGTCCACTGCAGAGTTGTTTCAGCAAACATGGGAAGGTACTCTTACACACCTGCAAATCCTAGACTTGGGGCTGAGAGCTTCAACGGGCACTGGGACGCCACCCAGAACTACCTGGGTGGTCTTCAGAGGGGCATCTAATGACCGGGCTCACGAACCAATTGCAAAAAGATTTCTAGATAGGCCATTGCAACCATCACCAGCCTGCTTCAATAGAAGAGAAGCCCTTGTAGACATGTGATGGAATCCTGCCAAAAGGAAGCCATGTATTTCATGCAGGCCATGTTAACCGTGCCCATCTCTAATGCAAAATCTCCTACCTCCGGTTTGCGAAAAGATAAATGCTTCTTTACCTTGAAAAGCAAACTCTGCTGTTTTTCATATGTATTCTCAAAATTTCCACCACTAAAGGGGATGTTTAGTTCCACTTGCTTGAGGAAATCCCTTTGCTTTGGCTATTAGATTTTCCCTTTCCTCTCCTGTTTCCCTTCTGTCTCTGCGCTCCAGTGTTCTCAGTTTAACTAGAGAACTTGAGACTTGGACCAGAAGACAGGACCCCCGCAGGTAGAAAATAGATCAACTTCAGCAGCAATCTTTAAAGCTTTCAGCGCCACAAGGACACCAACTTGGAAAGATTTCATTGGGATGAGCACGATGACCTGCTCAAAGACAACCTTACAAAATCGAGGCTTGAGTTTGAGCTCGGATCTTATTGGCTTCCTTATTCTGCTGTAGTGTTATCTGTTATTTGGAAACGGATGGATCCATCCAAAGTCAGACTTGGAAACCTGCTGTCAAATTGTTCATTTGGACACCGGTTCACTTATTCACCATATTTGGTTTTCCGTCATAAAGGAACACTTGCTTCAGCAGTACCTTTGAGAGTTCTGCATGAGAACTTTGACCAATAGAATTGTAGTAAATTTTTCAAAAATACTCTTTGTTTTGATGAAATCAAACTTTCTGTGTCCAATTCAAAGACTGCCCTGTTACAAAGAGACCATAATGGTCTAGTCTAGACCAGTAATTAAGTATGTCCAGAGTTATTGCTTTCACAGAGGGTGGGTTCTCTATTGGTGTGGAGGGATGGGCTATACTTGGACTTAGCCCTGGCTTTGCATTCATTTGCCTTTATTTGCTATGTACGCCTCATCTAGTTAAGTATTTCAGCATCTCGGCTTCTTTTTACTTTGCCTGCAGTGAATCCCTCTGAAATCCAGGCTCTGAACCACTTGTCCTTCAGCAGTGAAAGTTTAAAAGGACAAGTGCAAAAGTGGGCTGACCACTTGTTTGGTATATATTATAGAGGGAATCCTTTGGGGGCATAGGTTGAACTACATGGTCACTAAGGTCCCTTCCAACTCTGTGATTCTGAGTAATTTTACATCTCTGTAACCTTTGCAGTCTTATCACTTAATGTTTATTAAATACACAGTGGTATAATACTGCATATTATTTGTTCGGCGCCAAAAGCTCTTTATATGTAACCATGGCAACATTTCGGCCTTAAAATGTATTTTTGCTGACTTTAAGGTTCTCAAGGGTCAGCTGAAAATCAGTCTCTGCCTTATATATGTCTCATGCTTCTGCTGAAAGTCAGCTTCATCTCTTCATGAACTTAGACATTGGAACTAACTTTTTCTTCATCTTGACATTTGTCATATGGAATACGTTCCCCCCCCACACCCCAACTAACATTTCAATAAGTTGAGAAACATCAAAATAAAATGTTACGAGTTTAAAGGGTCCACCAGAAGCAAAAAAGGACTCCCCCATTTGGGAAGGAAATGGTAGAATTTATAATGTATTATAGATTGAAACTTTATCTTTTTCTCCAAATTTCAGATTGTGATTAAATATTAGTTAATAAATGTGTGCTTTTGAGCAATTGTTTTTCTATTTTATGTAGTGCAGATTTGGGCTCAGAAAATCTGGGCTCAAATCCCAGTTTTGCCACTTACAACCTTAGTGACCCTGCAGAGGTAACATGTCCCCTTATTTGTAAAAAGAAGGGGTGCTGTGTCATTCTGCTGGTACCAATATCTCAGTGATATCTTACCTGACCTTTAGGGAGCATTGTAGGCTTACACTAGTAGGTCTTCTTTTAAAATGTCGAAATCTGCCATATTGCCATGTGAGAATGGCCTGAATTTTTGGCTTGGCTACCCCTCTGGATACATTCACTCAGCTAATAATTAGCGTAGGGTTAATCACATTCATTTGGATTAAATAGCAAATGTCCCTCTAGCACAACTAAGGGGAAAACTAATAACCAAGCTGAACTGGGAAGAGGCCAAATCATAATCGCAGAAGTCAGAGAAGAGATCTGTTTGAGAATGCGAGAAGATTGGGGTGCACTGAAAAGCTTCCTGTGCAGCAGGTAGTACACAGGCTGGGCCTTGGGTGACCAAACATTTAGGATCTCCCTCCTAAGTAAAAAGAAGGTGGGCCTGACACCGCAGTGATATTGGGCCAGTCTATTGTCATTTGCAGATCACGTTTGCGCACGTTTCCCACTGTAAAATAAACCAGCATCTGCAACATTTACTCATGAGGCTAAGTCCTAAGTGTTAGGAATAGAGCCCGAAAGATTATTTCGACTTTGTATACTTTGATTGTAACCATCAGAACTATAAATTAGGATACTAATTATCATCAGTTACTTATTGTGCTAACTGGTTTTTCTGTCATATACTTAAGCTTCATATTGATAGAAAAATATATGAAGCCAAAGGGTCATGACTAATAAAGAGGCGCTAGACTGCTCAGCTCACAGTGGGACTATTTTGTTCAGTTCCGGGTACCACACTAAGGGGAAAACATCACTATGGTGGAGGGCTTTAAGGGCACACCATATGAAACTTGATTGAAGGAATCCAAAATGTTTGGCAGAGAAGAGAAGAATTGGGGGTAAAAGGGTAGGGTGCAGGATAGCTTTCTTCCAGTGTTCAAAGGACTGCTGGGTGGAGGAAGGGTAGATTGGCCCTCCTTATCTCTAGAGGGAAGAAGGAGCAATGGGTAGAAAATACAGAGGTCAATTTCTGCTGCCTATCAAGACAAACTTGCTGGTGACTAGAGCCGCCCCAGAGCTGAATTAGAGGACTTGGGAAGTAGTAAGAAGGTCTTCAAGCAGCAATGGGATGCAACTTTTCAGGTCTGGCCTGGCGAGGATTTTGTGGGGAGGGTAGCCTGGACTCGGCAGCCACTTCTGAGTCGCTATGATATTAGTAGCCACAAGATTCATCTGTTACAAACCTAGAGACCTTCTTCACTTCCCCCAAAGATGCAGGTGGCAATTCTTATTTCAGCTTTTCATTTTAACAGCACTACAAGGTGAAGGATGCGCTGAAGAACGTACCTTCGGTATTTAAGGAAGCGTTTAATATTTTATTAATAAAGAGGAAAGATAGAGCAGATAGCTTGTTGAGCTTGAAAGAAGCAAGTTCTATCTCCAAGTCCACCTCCGATTTGTGCTGGGCATGTCATTATACAGCTTATTAGTATAAATCATGAATCTCAGGAAGTGGTCACGTGTATTCAGATTTGCAATACTCAAATTTATAATTATGTAAAATACGGTAATTGGTTCCAGCTCAATGGCAATACTCAGTGCAAATTCAAATAATCTCTGAGCTTCAGGTAACTCCCTGGGGCTTCACCGTTAAATCATTAACTTGGTGGTGGAGGAAGTTCACACACAAGGAGTTCCCTCTGCTAATGAATTCATATATCTTTGAATATTTCATTATTCTTGTTGGCACATACTCAGAACATTTCAATCAATCATTCTCCATTTGATATTGTAGAAACTAGAAAATAAAGGGTTTTAAGGATTAAAAAAAAGTACTAGTAAATCCAAAACTTTCAAGACATAAATCTTCTCACATATTATCCCTCTTGATCCAGGCCAGTTGTGCTTCCTGTTTCTCCTAAGCCAGCATTCCAAGGTATTGCATCTATACCCTTGTCTACACTGTCCCCAAGCCTGAAAAGAGTTCCTGCCTCATCTTCAAGATTCGGCTCCAATTCACAATGCAATAAGACTTTCCTGATTTGTCCCCTCTCCAAGCAGCTACTGTCCTCCACCCCATCCCCTGTCCCCATTCCCCTTGGATTTCTAGAAAATACATATCCATCTCCCCGGATAGAATGGCAGGAAGTAAGTTCCTTGAAGCCATGGGCAATTTGACTTTGGTTTTATGCTCGGCACCTAGCACGGTGCCTGGTACAAAGTAGCTGCTTCGTAATTACTCTTTCCTTGCCTTTTGGAACTTCAGTTGAACCAATCCTACTGGAGGCCAATTCCAGCAGTCGTCTAATAAGGGATAATGAAGCCAACCTCCAATGAAGGCGTTCCCTTCTTGGTGAATGTTGGGACAGGCTTGCCTGATGACCAAAAGGGATTGGATTTTCACATGTACCATTCAGGTAGCCATTTCTATCGCCTACTCGGGATGAGAGTATGGAACAGTCCATGTGACTTTAATCCTATGGAGAAAACCCAAGTTGTATTGAACTAGGGAGAAATGTACAGCTCCCAGAAGCCTCTGTTTGGACTCTGTTAGCAGGGATGATCTTATGTGTAGAATGGGCAACCACTGGTGATGTTGTGGTTTAAGAAGGCTCCTGGATCCACTCCTCCTCCCCAACCCCCATTCTAGTCACCTCTGATTCCCACTCCACTCCCTATATCAACCCCATGCAATTAGCAAGTCCTGTCAATTCTACCCAGGCAATATTTCTTTAGGTGCAGTTTGTCCTGAATTACCTGAATCATTGTTTGGTGTCTTCCTTTCACTCTGTGTAGTGTAGTGTTGTGTGTGTGTGTCTGTATGTGTGTGTGTAGTTACAGCTAGACAGCTCTCTCTCTCTCCCATCTTTCCTCCACTTCTTCATCTCCCTCCCTTTCTTGCTCACTTGCTCCCTCTCAATCTTCCCTCCTCTTTTGTTCTCTCTCTCTCTCTCTCTCTCTCTCTCTCTCTCTCTCTCTCTCTCT
>JAJPUD010002919.1:92178-168524 GCA_023553655.1 Myrmecobius fasciatus
TCTCTCTCTCTCTCTCTCTCTCTCTCTCTCTCTCTCTCTCTCTCTCTCTCTCTCTCTCTCTCTCTCTCTCTCTCTGTCTCTCTTCTCCCTCATCTTCCCTTCTTCCTCTCCCTTTTTCTCTGCCTCCCTCTTTTTTTCTCCCTCTCTACCTCTCTCCCTTCTCTATCCCTCTCTGTCCTTCTCTTTCTCCCTCTCTCTCTCTGCCAGCTCTCTCTCTTTCACTCCCTCCTCTCTGCCCATCTTTCTCCCTATTTTACCCCCTGTCTCCTTTTTGCTTGGCTGGCTTTCAGCCCAAATAGCAGTATGCTCTCATTTGCACCCGTGTTAGAGAACTAAATTGGCACTCCTGTCCTTCCCCGAGTGGGATTTAAATTGTCAAGCAGTAGATTTTCACGACTGGACTTTTAGCAAACAGATCGGAGCTCACCTACTTTAGGGGAGAGGTTAATGGTGCCATAATGAGCAAACAATTGGAACCCAGCTGTATGACAATTAAAACAGCTGAAATCCATTTGCCTTCTCTTGGCCCTTTGGTGGGACACGATTAACTCACTGGCAGGTGGCGCCAGCTCGGAACCTACTGGAGCCAGCCTTGGCCCCCAGCCCTCCACCCCCATCCCGTCTCCCAGACCCAGCTGACTCCGGAGCATTTGGGATGCAGCGCTTGAGCTGACCTTCCTCCGCAGTGATTCACGCCAGGCTTTAACCTGACTTAGCACATGGCCTTGTCTAGCACAGCCATCAGGAGGAGGGCTAGGGAAAAGAGCAGAGTTAAAGGGCTCATTGGGTGCTCACTGTAGGCTGCAAGCCGCCGGAAGGGGAAATGCTCCAGAACTGCAGAATAGCCACTGTCGTCATCCTTCTCTTGGGGGGTGGGGGTGGCTAATAGCCCTCCTTCAGCAGCTGCTGCTTCTTTCCCCTGGCTGCGGATCTCTTCCCTTTTCTTACCCCACATAGTAGGGTCCCCCACCCTCCAGTTCCTACTCTGGGTTTTTGTCTAATCTATTCCTTTTTATCTTGATTTCCTGATTCTGCATACAGCGGACCCCACTTCTGATCAAACTTCCTGGATGGTACAGAAAATTACTGCAAAGCATAGAACCCGACAGCCTGCTAGTATCCAACCAGCTCAATTAGCAGATAATGCCTTTTTTCACCACCCCCTACCCACTATTCACTCAGATATGGGGGGGGGGGGAGAAACCCATTCAGTTGTTTTCCCAACAAGGCATCACAAAACCTTCTTGGCGTAGGCTATTCCCCACTTTTGTATGGATTTCCACCCATATCGTCTGCACCATAGGTCAGAACTAATGCTCACATCCCATCCAGGCAACTACTCCAACCATTCTGTTGTCATCGTGCCTGCTGCTAGACCTCAGGCTCTCCAGACAAAAAGTGCTCTAAGGGACTTTTGGGAATAGCCTGCCCTGGGACCAGCTGTCCTGATAGGTGAATGACAGCCCACTATATCTAGCCTGTCCCAGACCAGGTCATACTTCTAAGTCCTTCCATCCATCTTCCCTCCCCTCTTCCCTCCAACTTTTGACTTTTTGCTTTGGGAAAAGTTCAGTGCTACCAACGCTTTTGGAAAGAGTGTCAGCTGGCTTTCCTACAGTTCAATTCACCATCTCTGACTTCCCAACTCAAAAACCCCATTGCTGACCATGATTTTCTTCTATCGGTCTTTTTTTGTCTTTAAATCCAGCACGCGTCCTGAGATGTAAAACCTGAGACCTTACTTGGGCTTGTTGTAAGTGCGTAATAATGTTCTTCATTTGTAATGAAGTGTCCTCTGGCCCACTCTGCCAGAGCCAGGAAGACTATACCTTCTATTTAAAGCTCTAGAGTACCCTGTAGGGTGGAATACACTTGTTTTTTTACTACTGCCAGAAGCTTGAACCCCCCACGAGTAATATTTCTCCCATCGTTAGACAGTTATTAGCCCTTCAATTTCATTTAACTAGATATTATCGATTAGCTTTTAGAAAATAATATTTACTCTTCTGGTTACTGAGCCTTGATGGCTGAGTAGAGGAGCACTCAGCTGAGATCTCCTAGCATTTCCCTCCAGTTAACTTTAAAATAAGGCCTCAAATTGACTTTTGGAGTGGTAGAACCAACAAAAGTTCAAAGTGAGAGATTCTGCCAGTTCATGGCAATTTAGGAGGTCAGAAAAAGAAATTTTTGACTCCATGTGGGAGGATTGAAAAGCAGGGAGAGACTTGCCTAGAGCCCATGTGAATCAAACACCAATGGGAGGACTAAGTGGCAGTAAGGGAAGCAGAAGCAGCTTTGGGAGCTCTCAAGCCAGCAACAGAAAGGGGAAGTGAAGGAAAAGTGATGACTGGTCAGAAAGAGATTATGGGTTTCCCTTGTGGACACAGGATCAGACACTGTTTGACGACTCAGTTGCCTAGACCAATTTCTGTCTCGTAGTTCAAGAGCAAAAAGGAGCGCTTTCTTCTTTCTGCTCTAAAGAAGCTCACATTCTTTTTAAAATTGTATTTTATTTTTCTAATTACATGTAAAGATAGTTCTCAACATTAATTTTATAAGATTTTGAGTTTCCCTCCTTACTTTACCCCTCACCAAAACAGCAAGTCATCTCATATAGCTTATATATGTCCATTAATTTTAAATTTATTTCCATATGAGTCATGTTTGAAAGAAAAAAAAATCAGACCAAAAGAGAAAAACCATGAGAAAGAAAAAAAATAAATAAATAAGGTAAAAATGGTATGTTTTCATCTACATTCAGTCCCCATAGTTCTCTCTCTGGATACTGCTGGCATTTTCCATCCCAAGTCTATTGGAATTGTCTTGGATCACCACATTGCTGAGAAGCTGCTAAGCCTATCACAGTTGATCATCCCGTAATCTTGCTGTTACTGTGTACAATATTCAGAGGAACATTTTCCATCACGAATGATGTTCCAGGATAAGGGGGAAGGGAGGGGATGAATTGGGGAAATTATCTCACATAAAATAAACTTGAAAGGAAAATATTTTATAGTGGAAGGGGAAATGGTGGAAAGTATGGGACTGAGCAATACTTGAACCTTACTCACCTCTAAATTGGTTAAAAGAGGGGAAATGTATATTAATACTCAATTGTAATAGAAAGCTAGCTTACACAACAGGGAAGTAGTAGAACAAAGGAACAAGATCACTGGATGCATGCATCAATAAAAGAACAAAAGGGTAGATCAATGATTTGAGCTTGTAATTAAAAAAATAAATAAAGAACATATTTAAATTCCCCAATTACATACCAAAATGGCAATCTTAAAAATCAAAGGAGAGATTAATAAAATAAAAAGTAAAAATACCTTTCTACTAATATGTAAAACCAGGAGCTGGTTTTATAAGAAAAAAACAATATAATAAACTGTTGATTTATTTGATTTAAAAAAGAGAATGAAATTATCAGTATCAAAAAATGAAAAGGGTGAATACACATACCACTAAAGATGAAATTAAAGCAATCATTAGGAGATATTTTGCTCAATTACATGCCTGTAAAGCTGACAGTCTAAGTGAAATGAATGAAAATTGAAAAAAATATAAATTCTCCAACTTAAATAACTCTATGTTAGAAAAAGAAATTGAACAATCCATTGATGAACTCTCTAAGAAAAATTCCCTAGGACCATATGCATAATCAAATGAATTCTGTCATACTTTTTTTTATTAAAACTTTTTATTTGCAAAACATATGTATGGGTAATTCTTCAACATTAAACCTTACAAAGCTTTCTGTTACAAATTCCCCCCCCCTACTCTCCAGCCCTCCCCTAGATGGCAGGATATCCACTACGTTAATTATGTTAAAATACTTATCTGTCATACATTTAATAAACAATTAATCTCATTACTTTATAAACTTTTTGAAAAAATATGTGAAGAAGGAGTCCTACCAAATTTCTTTTATGGTTTTGATACATAAACCAGGAAGGGCAAAAACAGAGAAAGAAAACTACAGACCAATTTCCTAATGAATATTAATGCAAAAATTAAATAAAACATTGGCAAGGACATAACAGCAATATATCACAGAGATCATACACTGTGACCAAGTAAGATATGCAGGGCAGGAATGCAGGAATGGTTCAATATTAGGAAAACTGTCAGCAAAATTGACAGTATCAGTCACAGCAAATCATAAGTTTATCTTAATAGATGTATTAAAAAAAACTTTGGCAAAAATATGATACCCATTCCTATTAAAAAACTAGAAAATGTAGGAATCAATGGAACCTTCCTTAAAGTGGTAAGTAGTATCTATCTAAAACCAAGGGCAAGTGTTATCCATAATTGAGGTAGACTTGAAGTCTCCCCAATAAGACTAGTAATGAAACAAAGACTGTCCATTACTATCACTGGTAGGCATATGATATGATGGTAGACTTTGAGAACCTTAGAAAATCAAGTAAAAAACTCATTGAAACAATTAATGGTGTTAGAAAAGTTGCACGATATAAAATAAATCCACATAAACCATCAGCATTTCTATATACTACTCACAAAATGCAGCCTAGAAAGAGAAATTAATTTAAAATAAGTTGCAGACAACATAAAATACTTAGGAATCTGCCAGCACAAACCAAGAAAATATCTGAAAATGATTACAAAATACTTTTCACACAAATAGACAAATCTAACCAACCAGAGAAATATTAATCACCAATGAGTAGGCGAAGCAAATATAATAAAAATACAATTCTATTTAAGCTATTACCAATGAAACTACCAAAGAATTATTGTATATAGCTAGAAAAAATAGTAGCAAAGTTCACTTGGAAAAACACACACTATATACCAACATAAGGTCAAAATGGATAAATGATTCAGAAATAAATGATGATATTACAAACAAATTAGGGGAACAGGGATGCTTTATCTGTCATATCTACTGATTAGAAAGAATTTATAACCAAATAAAAGATAGAAACCATTACAGGAAGTAAAATAGATAATTTGGATTACATTAAATTAAAAAGCTTTTACACAAACAAAACAAATACAATCAAAATTAGAAGGAAACTTGAAGAAAAACTTTTGCAACAAGTTTCTCTGATAAAGGCTTCATTTCTCAAACATATAAGGAATGGAGCCAAATTTTTAAAAAAGAGAGAGAGCCATTTCCTAGTTGATAAATGGACAAAGAATATGATTGGGCAGTTTTCAGAAGAAGAACTTAGAGATTAGAGAAATGCAAATTAAAACACTTCTGCGATACTACCTCACACATATCAGACTGGGCTAATAAGACGGAAAAGAAAAATGATTAATGCTGGGAGGATGTGGAAAAATTGAGACCCTAATATACTATTGGTGGAACTGTATACTACTTCAACCATTCCCGAAGAGCAATTTGGAGCTATACCCAAATGGCTATAAAATTGTAGATTCCCTTTGTCCAAGTAATATCACTACTAGATCTGTATCCCAAAGAGAAAAGCAGGAAAGACCTATTTGTACATAAACATAGTTCTAGCAGCTCCTTTTTGTGGTGGCAAAGAATTGGAAATCGAGAGGTTGCCTATCATTTGGGGAAAGGCTGAACGAGTTATGTCATAGAATTCTGTTGGAGTATTATTGTACTATAAGAAATGATTAATGTGATGGTTTCAGGAAACTTGGGAATATTTACATGAACTGAGGTGCAATGAAGGGAGCAGAACCAGAAGAATATTGTATAGAAAAACAGCAATATTATAAGGATGATCAACTGAGAAAAACTTATTCTGATCAAGACAATAATCCAAGACAGTTCCAAAATATCTATGATGAAAAATAATATCCACCTCCAAAAAGAGAACTGAAAAACTCTGAATTGAACTTTCAACTGAAACCTACTTATATTACTTTCTTTATTTTTCTTGGTTGTGTGTGTGTGTGTGTGTGTGTGTGTGTGTGTATGTGTGTGTTCTTTTGCAGCATGGCTAATACGGAAACATATTTGGCCAAACCTCACGTGCATAACTGAAATAATTGTTTTCTTGAGAAGGGGCAGGAGTAGATTTCCTGCCATCTAGGGGAGGGGTGGGGATTGGGGGGAAAAATTTGTAACGGAAAGCTTTGCAAGGGGCAATGTTGAAAAATTACCCATATATATGTTTTGCAAATAAAAAGCTTTAATTAAAAAGGAGAAGGGGCAGGAGGAGAAGGATGGGAGAGAATTTGGAACTCAGCATTTTTAGAAATGATTGTTAAAAATTATTTTATATGTAATTGGAAAATGTTTTACAAAATTCAAAAACATTTGTAAAAAGAACATTTCCTTCAAAGATATAGTAGGAACATATTTACCAACATTTGCCCCAGTATCTCAGGGCTATATTCTTCCTTGTACTACCTCAATCTCTCAGCTGAGGTCAGTTCTTTCATGGTCTTGCTCCTACCAAGTTCATTTCCACATGTGACATGACTACAGGATGAGACCTTATCTCAGCTCCCTCTGGGCTAGGATCCTTAAGGTTACTTCTTGCTCATTGAGTCTTTGATGATTTATTGTTTCTGGAAGTCTGAGATAGTAAAGTACCTTTTTGAAACTCATAAGGTCAGAGACTTTACATCTTTATCCTAAAAAGGAAAGGAATAAACACAGAGATCAAGGAATTGTAGCTTATTTTTCAGGGCTACATGGCTGTAGAGAGGAGAAGTCCCCCAATTACAGAAGAGTCACATCACTAGGAATTAAATAACTGAAAGGACCTGGGCCACACAAAGATGTAAAAAGCAGCCTAGCTAGGCCTTTTGAATGTCTCTGCAGCCCATCAAAGACACTCCCATTCACCACACAGTTAGCCAACAAGAACGTCTAAATATGCTCCATAGTCTCTCTGTGGCACTACCATGCCATCTTGAATCTCCTAGTAGGAAGCCCCCAGTCTCTCTACTTGGAGAGACGCCATCCAAAGCACTCTGTGTTTGTGATAGACGCTCTGTTACCTATTTATTCATCTCTGAATGTATCCCGTCCTCACATCAACCAACTTGTTAGTGTTTTTGCTTTACCACCATAACTTATGTGTGTTTTACACTGACCAATCTATTAATCTGTGTATATATCTTATGGCTCACTTCTGCTCTACAATGCAAGCTCCTTGAGGACCAGGACTATATTAATATCTGCCTTTGTGTCCCCCCCCCATGCCTAATAAACACATAATAAAAGTTTGGCAAATTGAATTCTCACTGAGTACTACAACAAGTTCCCAATGCCTTGCCTCTGGCATCATAGACTAAATTTAGACTTAAAAGACTGAGTTAAAATCTTACTTACTGCATATGTCAATGTTAGTCCCTTTCCTTCTCTGGAACTCGGTTTGTTCTTCTGTAAAATGAGGGTATTAGTCCTGATGGTCTCCGATGTCCATTCTTCCTCTAAATCTACGATCACCTCATCTCTGATCTTCTAACCACAATCTTCGACAATACATTTCAGTGTAGAGAGAACATTCTTCCCAGGAGAACTGGAGGATTGTAGGATACAAAGCCAGGAGGATCTTTAGACGTTTTATAATCCAACCCCCTCATTTTTTTCACAGAAGGAAACTGAGATTCAGAGAGATTGAGAGCCCTACTGCAAAGTGTAGTCTTCTGGCCGAGTGGGCCAGAGGTTACTTCACTACAAATGAAGAGCATTTATTAAGCACTTACATTGAGCCAAGCACTGTATAAGATTTTACATCTTGGGGTGCACAGGTCCTCGACCTTAAGAGGCTTACATTTTAATAGAATAGGACAACAAATAGAAGGAAGTTGTGATCAGAAATGGATTTTTCTGAGTTGGGAAATCAGAGATGGTGAATGGAACTGTAGGAAAGCCAGCTGACATTCTTCCCAAATGCAATTAATTTCCAAAAGCTGCACTCTCATTCAGACTCAAATCTTAATTCAAGTCAACAGATAGTCATGAAACACCAGCTGTGGGCAAAGTACAGTGCTAGATACAGGGAATCCAAAGACCCTCAGTCTTTTTCTATCATACCATGTCTAACAGTGTTTAGTATTTGGTAGAGTGGGAGCACAGTAGTGGGGGCAAAGGATAGATCCAAGAGAACGGTCCAGGAGCATTTTGAGGAATGAGATAGCATTAATATCTTGGGATAAGGGGAGGGAGAGAATTAGAGAAATTTTCATTGAAATGGCCCTTAAGCAGAGTTTTGAAGAAGGATTTGAAAAGTAGGGGTCAAGAAGGAGTATATTCCCAAACTACAATTTGGGGGACTTCTTGTGCAAATATATAGAAGCCAGAGATACTTTTGGG
This sequence comes from Myrmecobius fasciatus, assembly GCA_023553655.1. Lineage (NCBI taxonomy): Eukaryota > Metazoa > Chordata > Mammalia > Dasyuromorphia > Myrmecobiidae > Myrmecobius > Myrmecobius fasciatus. The sequence continues at coordinate 100,457 of JAJPUD010002919.1, forward strand.
AAAGTTATCCCTTTCCTCATTTCTTATGGAATAATAAATAGTCTAATCCTGATTGATGTGAATAACAAATCCCCTAAATTAGTCACTGGTATTCAGATCTATACCATTCAAAGCTACAACTGTGTAACATATAGTATTCAATTCCAACCCCATGGAATACAAGGGGCAAATTCAAATAATATCCTTCACAGAATTCATAGATTGAATTTACTGGAACATCCATTATATATTTGTATGGTAATTTTGGGTCATTTTCATCTGACATTATCCTGGCCATCATATATGTTGTTTTCCTGGTTCTGGTTCCTTCATTCTGAATCCCAATGAGTCTTCCCTTGCTTTTCTAAATTCTTACTGGTGTTCTCCACACTCCATCCCTACAGTGGGTATGGTACTCAATAAACATTTACTAAGACTTACTATGAACCGGACAGTGTGCTAAGCTGTCCACAATTGGCATTCCCAATCAGCGGGCAGCCATTTTATTTAAAGTGTTTTGCTACCACAGAAAGTCTAACTATATTTCCTTATAAAATATGCTTTAATTTTTATTTCTCATTCCCTTACTCCCTCAGATTGTCTTTTCAAAAATGAGGGAACTCAAATGTTGATTTTTTTTTCCTTAGCAGCAGGCCTTCCAATGAGAAGGGTGACAAAGGGAAGAAGGCTGGTGCCTTCTGGGATCAGACCAGGAGCTTCCTTGTGCGGTCATAAGGGTACAACATCTTACTGGCTTCTTCTTTATACCTACTCAGTAAGTGGTACAGGGGATATCAGAGCCCTAGAAGCTCAGAAATAGTCACATCCAGAAGGGCTGAAGTAGCACATAGAATCCTAGAAAGCTAGAGCTGGGAGGGGTTGCAGAGGACATCTAGTCCTGCCCCCTCAATCGACAGATAAGGAAATTGAGGTCCAGCAAGGGGAAGGGACCTATCCAAGAGCACACAGTCAGTAGCAGAGGTAGGCTGTGAACCTAGATTCTCTGACTTTGGAGAGTATTTTTTCCATGGTACCTTGAGTTAATGGATTGATTTTCCACATTGAAATTCTCATTGCCCTGATTTCCTCCTCCCCTTGGCCCTTGATGTAAATGCAAAGAGAGAGCCTCCAGCCCCTTCCAGTAGCAGCTTTTCCTTGGGTGGTCCTTCAAGGTCAGGAAGCTCTCGCAACCATCGCTTGATGGTTGGGTAAAGGACATGTCCTGTGCAGAAGAGACATACACTCTCTGTCAACTGCACAAACCAATAAACACACCTTTATTGCTAATTACCATTTTCATTTTGTGCTGCTCTTTGCCAAATGGCAATGAAAACTGAAGCCCAGATGCTCATTAACATGGTACTTGATTTACTCACAACTCAGCTTTGACAGTTTAATAAGCCTGGGCTTGGCCCAGAGATCATTTGTCAGTGCACTCGGCTGGGGTGGGGGACATGTAAAGGGGGGAAGGCGGTGCCTTTGCTCACCTCTTCAGCCGAGCAACCTGTCTGATTGAACATGATATGTCCTTTTTCAAAAATGTGACTCCTAATACTTTCCATTTGTTAACAATCTTTCTTTTGAAGAGCTCAGAGCATCCCCTTTGTTTATTCTCTCTTATCACTACTTGTCTGGGAGACCTGCTTATTAAACATATTAGCAGCCGAGAAACTGAGGCACAAGCCAGTGCCCTGCCTCAGGACTTTTACGGCATGCTTTCGCCCCCTTCTTGATTTACTAGACTGGGCTAAGGATAAGAGAGGTTTGACACCATTTTTGCCCCTGACCTCGTATATGGGTTTTGCGTATAAGCTCATAATAACAAAATCTGAAGGGGATGCACCACAATGGAGGATTCAGACTGATCTATTGCTGCCTCCCCCCACCATGCCATGCTACCTCCTGCCTCTGTCTTTATAACCTCCCTGGCTTCCATCAAAGTAAGACTCATGTTCCATGTCCTTCCATGACCAACCTTCCCCCCCCAGTAATTAGAGCTCTATACTTGTGCAAATGACTTTTGTATCATTTGCTGCATGTTTTTAATTGACTTTTTGGTATCCCTTTTGTATCCTTGTGATAGATTCTAAGCTCAAGGACAGGGGCACTTTTTGTTTTGTCTTTGTATCTCTAAGAAAGAAGAGGAGGAAGACTACTATCCCCATTACCAGTACCCCCAACTACAAAAATAACCACTGACATTTATACATTGTTTGAAAGTTCACCAAATGCCTTACATATGAAACAAAGAACCAGTACTATGCCCAGGAGAAGTGGGGACCTCACCCCCTCTGATTCCACTAAGGGATCCCTCCCAGCTTTGCACCCATGCCTAGGATCTGGGTTGAGCCCTGGGGATCCTGACCTTCAGAGAAAGGGGTCAGGCCCCGTTGTCTTAGCATCTCCGACTTTGTCCACGTGTATCCCAGCACCCTGGAAAAATGACCTAAAGCTTAGGTTTGCTTCATGTCTATGAGCTCCCTGAAAGGAAAGGGTAGAAAGGTACTGAAAGTTCAGTGTCAGTCAGGCGTAGGACACTTACTTATTTCCTTCACACGAATGAAATGTTGAACACAAGAGACATACAAATGAACATTGTTGAAAACTTAAAACATGAAGCAGGAACTTATACCTCCTACTCTATTCTCCCAAGAGAATAAATGAGAAAATGAAGCAGTGATGGGGACTGCTGATTGGGCATTTTGCATTTCATCTCAGCACTGTCTCGTCCTACCAAAAGTCATTTCTTTTCTGGTCCGTGGCTTCTTACAAACCAGGCCAGGAGTTGGGCTCCTCCTCCCATGGGTGGTGCTCTTCAACAAACCAGTTCTGGAAATAGGAAGAGAGATCCTATCGGTACCAGATCCAATTCTGGCATCCCTGCCATCTTTAGCAATACTAGTGCTTTCCCAGGAAACAACAGTCTATTCAACTTTAATACACACACACACACACACACACACACACACACAAATACATAATGAATTACCTCCTAAACTACTCCATGAACCTGCAACTAACCCACATCAAGAAAGAGCATTATGGTTATCAACAGACCGGAGGAACTCAAACAGAATTTATGGCTCTCAGTGATGTTCATCTCTTTACACATACAACCTGGGTAATTCACATTTCCCCCTGAAGTACTCTTTTTTCTTTCCAGGGCTCTGTTTACGCATGCTTTCTTTCCCTTCTGGGATTCTTCTCATTTTAAGTATCCATTATGTAGGTATTGTGGTTGATTTGTACAGATGAATGAGAGGATACCCTGCTGGTTGAGAGACATGACATCCTCTCCAGTGTTGGCTGGTGGCCACGCTAGACCCTCCTAAATTGTATAGACAGTATATAAGCTTTGGGATCCTGATATAAATGACAGAATGAAATTTAACATCATTGGGAGTGTGTGAGCTTTAGGATCCTGATATAAATGACAGGATGAAATTCAACATCATGGGGAAGCAAAAGTACAAAAAAGCATGTGATGGGAAAATCAAGCAGTCAACAAACTGATGAGGGGACAAGGAAAGAATGTGTCAGTGGGCGTCTGATGGCTCGCCATTTTTTCCAATTTATCCTGTCTGTAACGTAGTTGTTTTAGAGAAGGAAGTGACAAAGCATTGTAGCATCTTGGATGAGAAACATTCATAGCCAATATGGTCCCTCGGTTCATGAAGAGCCAGACACAACTGGATGACCAAACAACAAAAACATAGCTGTTCCCATGTGGCCTCCCCCATTATGCGGGGAGCTCCTTGAAAGTAAGGACCATCTTTTACCTTTCTTTGTATCCCTAGTGCTTGGCGCGGTGCCTGATATAATCTATACATGGGAAAATAACACAGCAGAAGAGGAAGCCCCAAACTCAGGCTCAAGCTGGGCTAGATATGACATGAACTTTTGCTGCCATGTGCTCACAGCGTCACTCACCCTTCCAGAGAGGGGGGCCAGCAGACCTAGATAGGGAGACAGAAGGTGGTGTCCCTCTCTTTCCCTGGACATTGCCAGAGAAACTCTGGGTCCCACTCATGGGGTGACCCATTCTCATGTATCTTCAACAACATATAATCTCTGCCATGATGCTCAGAGCAATCCTGTGGGATAGGTACTCTAGGACTTAGAAGGTGCTTAACAGATGTAGTTTTTCATTTGAATGAAATGGTGGGATTGAAGTGACCATCTTTTATTTCCCTGGGATCTCCCTCCCTATTCTGCCCCAACCCTCCTATCTTCTAAGCTCAATTATGTGTGCTGGGTCTTCCTCAAAGTTACCCTGGGCATGGGGTCTCCCCCAGAGGTCTTGCAGAGCCTTCCTGCCAGGTCTGTCAGAAGGAGCTTAGGAGAAATGGCACCCCTTCCCACGCAGTGGAGGGGAGCATTGACTAATGAACCAGTGGGGCGACAGTTGCATCTTCCCAAAGAGCAACGAAGGAGGTTATCGTGGTGATCCAAGCCTTCGACACCTGTCCCTGCGTTTCATGAATATTTTAGGTGCGAGTGTGAAACGGGCCCCAATTACCAGCTCCGTTCTCCCCTCACTGTGGAATGAAGGTGTCTGAAGATGTAACCAGGAGAAGTAGTTTTATCAGTTATGTTGCTGTCACTGAGACATCGGAGCTTTCTCTTTGTATCTAATGTTGGATGTCTATGAGAGTGGGGGCAGGACAAATCCCACTGTGCCTTCTTCTGCCTTCCTTTCCCCATAACTCTTTATTACAAGAGAAATCTGCTGGAAAAGCATATCCAGGCCTTTCTTGATCAAGGGAACTGCGGATGTAAACATGATGTGCTGCAGAGAAGTGAAGCAGATGAAAGGGCACAAGCAGTTGGTAAGTTTGGTCTCTGTACCCACCCCCATGCCCAGCACATCATAAGCACTTACTGAAGGCTTGAGTCAAATGACTTGTTGAATTGAGAGGGACATTGTTACCAGGCAATCACCCTCAGGAGGTTCAGGTCTTAACTCTGCTCCTAACTGTGTGACGTTGGGTAATTTAACTTCTCTGCGCCTCACTTTCCTTGTCTGTAAAATGGAAGTCCAGATGATCTGTACACTTTCTCCCAACTTTAAATCCATGATCCTCTGATCTTTTCGCTTTGCCCCGGTCACTGTGGGAGATAGCTGGGCTATGCTGATTGCACTTTAGATGGTTCTGAGCATCAGTAGCTGGTATTCCTGCTCATGTTCATGGATGCTCTGGGTGTCTGCCTCATCTCCCCAGCAGTGCAGGATGGGGAGGCTCACTCACTTACTTGCATACCCTATGAAGTGCTGGGATATGTGAGTGGGGCTCTGCAAGGTGCACGGTGGTTAGAATGTTGGCCCTGGGAGCAAGAAAGGATGGCCAGGGCTCTGGACCTTCCGATTTCATCATATTAGATGAGAAAGCTCTCTCTAAGAAGCCCAGAGACACCTTGCTGGCTTCAGGGCCCAAACCCTCTCCACCCCCACCATGCTTCCTCTTTGAGTCAAGTACTCCAAAACCTTTGTAACACCATATAGGATGCCATTGATTATGAAATAATAAATCCCATGAGGACTTTTTCACAAAGTAGACGAACGTGCTTTCAGAATCGTGTCATTTTGAGAACAAAAATGGACCAAAGTTTCTGCCCAACAGTACATTTGCCTTTGGGGACTCCTCAGGACGTTTCGAAAGTATAAATACGCCAAGATACACTTTCCTCCAGTTGTCCCCTCTGTTCTGTCTTAGCCCTGGCTCCTGGGGTCTCAGAGTGAAATCTGCATCCAGGCTTCCATCTTCTGTCTTTACTCCTGTCTTTGGCAATCCTGTCTCTGGCTATCCCCCACTGGAGGGGTGGTACTCTGCTATAATTCATCTTGGAGTCTAGAAAGATATACCACTCTAAAACTTACTGGGGTACTCTGGCCAAATCACATAACCTTTCTGATCTTTTTCCCCCATCTTTAAAATGGAGAGGAATATCCCAGGGGCAGTTACCCACAGGGTTGTTGAAAAGAAAATGCTCTGGAAGTGCCAGGACATGAAGACCATTGGTATTCTTCCTTCTGTATCCCAGGAACTGCTTCATGGAGCTGGAAGAACTCTGAGCTAGGAGGTTTATTTACAGTGAGATAAAAGGGAAGGCAAGGTAAATAATGTATATGAGATCATTAGCAAATTTATGTAAATATTTCATGTACTATATCGTAAACACTGAACATATTTAGTAAGCCCCTATGAATATTTCATAGGCACCCGTGCTTTCAGGAGTTTGGGTGTAAATCACCTTGTGACTGTACAGGAGGGAGGCCCTTTTCCACAGAGTAGGCAGCCCCGACTTACAGAGGCAACACGAGCACAAAGGAAGGCCTTGGCTCTTAATCAGTTTAACTTATTAAAGCTTCATATTTTCTAACATACATAATGTGACTACAGGTGCTTTGAGATTTTATGTCCCAAGTTATAGGATAGTAAGATATCAGTGCCGGAAGGACCTTAGAGCAAACTGGTCCAACCCTCACACTTTACTGGTGGATAAACTGAGGTCCCGAGAAATCCAATGACTTGCCCATGGTCAGGCATAAATGAACAATAAAGACAAGGGGCAAGGCTTCCAGACTCCAAGACCAAGACTCCCTTCATCTCATTACTCTGTGTTTCTCAGAGCCATAGCTGGCCATTTGGGTTCCTGAGGTGAGCGACAACAAAAGGCAGCTGGGACAAGCAGCAGAAAAATATCGAGTCGAATATTGTAATTCTTCTTTTTAATTTTTTTGATATTGTAATTTTTAATTTGAAAATAATATATGTATTTAAGTCGCTTTCATTTGTGTGAGAATTCTATGCTGCTGAATGAATTTACGTAATAGATATTTAAGCCCACTATATCTTGGCACTCTGGATCAAAGCAGCAGACACCCCACCTTACTTGTGGCTTTGGCCATCCTCATGGGGAGCAATAACTTACTCATTCATCAAATCGATGGCAAGATAAAAGTCTGAAAGCAATCATGGCCAAATCATTGATTCAAACATCGCTCCAGAGGTGTTTTAAAAATGAATGTTAGCAGTTCTTGGCTGTCTTTCTTTTTACCCTAGATCCAAACTCCGTAACTTTTCTCCGTGGCAGTATCCCATAGATCCGCCCAGGAAAGACTTGCCACAAGAAAACTCATCCACGTGTGGTTGCGTCTTGCTTAGCTTCTTGATACTTGACAGGGAAACATACCAGGGGAGATCCTGGTTGCTAATGAAACACTTAAGAGCAGTTCTTATACTACCTTGGTGTCTTCTCTAGTTTAAAAAGTCCATTTCCTTCAGCTCATCTTGACATGGCACGTTCTCCATTCCTCTCAACATCCCGGTTCTCCTCTTCCGGATGTTCTCTCGTTTGTCACCATCCTTCCTAAGTCATGGTGTCTTGGCAGCTAGAATCAGAGTATTTCAGGTAGAGTGTGAGTCTGGCCGAGTGGAGCAGAACCGATACTTCCCTTCCTCCCGCTGGACAGTCTTCCTCTCTTTAAATAGCCTACAATTACATTAACTTGTTCCATTGTAGATCTTAGCATCATCCTGTTCTTATTCAGAAATCTGGGTCCTCTCTGTCTTTTGGATCTCTGTCTCTAGGCCGGAACAATGTCCATGTAAACAAATCTTTCAGATTCAGGGAAAAGTGAAATCCATTCTATGTCCCCAAAGTCAACACATTTATACTCTGTCTCCTTTAACACACAGTCTGGACCTATGATACATTGATACAGAAAAAACTCCTTCTACAGATGCAAGGGGGCCTAGCCTATAGTACTTCTGTTTACATCATTTATCTACCACAGGGGGTCCACCTAATGTTCTGGGAGTTAACTTTGGAGGTTAAGTGACTTTCCCAGAATCACACATCCACTATTTCTCAGAGACGGGACTTGAACTCAGATCTTCTTGGCTCCAAGACTAGCTTTTTATTTAGTCTACCATATTACCTCTTTTCAACTTCAGCATAATTTTAGAGGGAAAAAAAGCGTTTCAAGCTAAATTGTGGCTGACCTTCACCTTTCACCCCTTATGCCTCTCCTGACAAGAGAATAGTCCTAGAACCCCTTTTGTCAGGGCACTTTGGGGAGCAGTGTGTGGCTTCTGGAAAGGAGAATTTAGAAAGAAGCAACATGAATTGGAGTGGGGGAAGCAAGAGGCAGCCTGGCTATTTTGGAAGGAAGGAAATCAGACTGGAAGTGGATCCTGGGGCTGATTACATGACTACGACCCTCGAAGTAGTTGTAAGCCCTAGTTTGTTATATCTTGCCTTGAAAGAAAGTCAGGGTAGAAATTTGAGCCATCAAAATTACTCCCACTCGAAGGAGCAATTTCACATCTGAGGCTGGAAATTGCGGCCTACAATTACCAGCCGATTCTCAAAATAAGATGTGAATGTGGCTATTATTCGCCTCATGTCATTTTCCCAAATACGTCTGACATTTTCAGAGGCTTAGCCATTCGGCTCTGCCTTCTCCTCGCCCTGGCGGCTTTTTTGTGCCAGCTTTCAGCGTAGCCAGTGTCTCCAAATCACTTTCCCTGCTACTTCCAGCCTGTTGGATGTTTTCTACCATTTGGTTTCATGCTTTTAAATGGGTATCTGGAGGCTAATATTTCCACCTCTAGTAAGAAATGGTAATTAAAAATATGTTGCTTTTATTATTGTGTGGTGATGGGAGGAAGCCAGAGTAAGACAGGCCTAACTTCTATTTCCTCCAGCTTGGGAGCTGCACAATTTCATCTGACATGCTGTTACTTGGGAGCTTTTATTCTTGGGCAAATGCAAGTCAGAGACCTCCGGCCAATGCACAGAGCAGCTAATCATGAGAAACAGAGGACAAGTTGTATCGTCTTGGATGTATTTCTTAGAACTCCTAGCACATTGGTTATGGTACTGATGATGGGAAGTTCTCTGTGAACATTATCCTTCCCCTGGATATCCTACTTTTTTTTTTTTTTTTTTTTTGCTCAGGCAGTTGGAGTTAAATGACTTGCCCAGGGTCACACAGCTAGGAAGTGTTTTTAAGTGTCTGAGGCCAGATTTGAACTCAGTCAGGTCCTCCTGACTTCAGGGCTGTTGCTCTATCCACTGTGCCACCTAGCTGCCCAATGGATGCTCTACTTTCAAATCGCGTTTCTTTCATTTGTCTTCTCTGGCAGTGTAGGCTAATGAAAATGATGCTGTATTTTGGAAAAGAATAAATAAAAAGCTGGTGGTAGGGAAGGATTTCTACATGGTTTAAATAATAGCTCGGCAAGCAAGCATTAGGCTGTAACCAACATGCTACCAAACTGTGCTTTCCTCTGCGTAAAGGGTTCTCTCCACCAACACATCCTAACTTCTGTTGACTTAGGCCTAAGGATTTGCCAGACAGGCAGCCTCAGACAGACTAAGAGACTTGCCCAGACTCCTATGACTAACATGTCAGAGTGTGTGCTTTAGCCAGCCCTCACCTCGGCCAGCTTAACACTTAACACTCTAATGAATACAGAATCTCACCAACATGAGCATTCCTGGTAGCCATGCCAGATCACAGTCCGCCCAGGGTAGCCCATCATGTGCCTATGTCCTCATTCCCTCACAGAGCTCCCCCACTATGAGCCGATGGTGCTCCTTGATTTCTCCTTATGAAATAGAGACTAACGAGGTGCTGAAGTTGGCTCTCAGTTGAGTTTTGTACTTCCCATGTAACCAATCCATCTTTCTTACTCGTGAATTTTTTGAATACATCCTTCGTTCCATTTCTCTTTCAGAATTTCTTGTTTGTAAAATTTTTCAGCCTGCTCACATCTACCATTTGTCTCTCCATTGACTTCTGGGTGATGTTCACTTTTCATTATTCAAACACTATGGTGTTTCCTCATTCACAGATAAATGATACCTAAAGTCATTTTTTAAAAGTTAAATTTATGTATAAGGTTATAGAAAGTGAGCTTTCTTTTTATTTTTAAATAATATTTTTTAAAAAATATTTTCATTTTTATTTTTTAACTATGTGCAGATAGTTTTCAGCATTCAACCTTGCAAAGCTTTGTGTTCCAGATTTTTCTCCCTCTCTTCCCCCCACTGTCTCCCCTGGACAGAAAGTAATCCAGTATATGTTAAACATTTGTGATTCTTCTATACATATTTCTACAATTATCATGCTATGCAAGAAAAATCAGATCAAAACGGAGAAAAAGAATGAAAAAGCAAACAACAAAAAAGTGAAAATGCTATGTTGGGATCCACACTCAGTTCCCACAGTCCTCTCTCTGTGTGCAGATGGCTTTCTTCATCCTCATTGGAACTGGCCTGAAATATCTTTGTTGAAGAGAGCCATGTCCATCAGAATTGATCATCGTATAGTATTGTTGTTGCCATGAATAATGATCTCCTGGTTCTGCTCACTTCACTCAGCCTCAGTTCCTGTAAGTCTCTCCAGGCCTCTCTGAAATCGTCCTGCTGGTTGTTTCTTACAGAGCAATAATATTCCATGACATTCGTATACCATAACTTATTTAGTCATTCCCCAACTGGTATACGTCAACAGTTTCGCCTTCCTTGTTGGAAACGAGCTCTTTAGTTAACCCAGGTGGCATTCAGCTTAGGGTTCCTGGTTAGGGGCCTGGGTAGTGCCAGACATCCATACCCTGTTAGGAAATCGCAAAACCAAACCTCATATATGCCTGCATGAAGTCTTGGGCCTAATCCAACCAGAGTTAAGACAAAGATCCTCTCTTAAATCTAGGGCTAACCTTAGGAATAGGCAGGTGCTTAGATGGACTGCTTTCTGGGGCCCAGATGATGCCCAGCTGTTTTCTCCTCCCTCCCTCATCCCCACACCTCTCCTACCTGCTTCACAGATGACTAAAACCTTCTAATTTTATAGTTGAGGCTTTTTGCTCATGATTTAACTGTCTGTATGTTATATGACCTTTTCCTGATTTCCTTCTCTTTCAAATGAGGAGACTGGACTAAGTATAATAACTTCTTTTGTCCTATAAATGGCAACTTACTCATCTCTATTAGTAACATGCCATAATGTGAATTAGTGTAGGAGTTACTTTCTTGAAAACAAGTAGTTGACTCTGCAAAGGAAGAGGCAATGTGACCTTACACAATACAGGGTGTAGGCCTGACTTGTTGAGCCACACAGCCAGGATTTTTAAGGAAGGGAAGCCACTGAGGAAGACTTAAAGGACTTGAAAGGGGAGGCTGAAGGCTGTGGAGGTTAAGTTGGACTCTAGTATCATTCTCATCTTCATGGGGTAGACATTTGTCAGCCACGTCAGTTGCTTTGGCTCCTTTTATTATTGGCAAACATGGAACTAGGGAGGGGAGTCAAGAAGCTGAAGAATAAAAAGCTGAGAAGTTCTGAATTACAAGGTCACAGGGGCAAGAACCATCGCTAGTAGTGCTTAGAGTTACCTGGCCTTTATGAGGGCCCCTTTTCCTATGGGACCAGACTCTTGGTCTCTCAGTTGCCTTATTAGTATATCAAGCTGCACCTTTATTCTCAGCACTAAGGAAACTCAGATTTCTTCAGTGCTCCAGGCAGTGCACCTATCGCCCTCTCCATCTCTGTTGCCTCTAGTCCCTCTTCTTCTGCAAGTTTAACCCTACCATAGACTCTGAGAGCCACCCTGGCTCTCGACAGGGAAAAATGAAGGAATTCATTCAGTGTCATTCAATGACAGCACAAGGCAGCCTTCCTCTTGGTCTTGCTTGCCTTGGTACCCTGGTTCTATCCACAGGACTTGAGTCCTTGCCTCGGTTACCTTTGTCCCAGGACCCGGGTTGTGCCTTACCTTGCCAAACCTTCCTAGCTTTAAAGTACTACCTTTTAACTGCAGCCCATATGACTGATTTACCTTGACCCCTCTGGTCTTAGCAGAACTCTTGCCCATGTCCTGTTTCTATACTGGACCCTAAATCCTGATTTTTACCTTCATCCCCAATTCCATGCTCTGTCCGCCTTATGTGACTCTTTCCTGTGCTGACTTCCAGATCTCCCCAATGCCATCTTCTTGCATTTTCTTATATTTCAGTCCGATCTCTGGAAGCTGGCCAGTCTAGTCTCATTCATCTGGCTTCCAATAAACCCTTAATTATAACATGCCTTGAGAGAGAATAAAAGAGGGAACTAAGAAAAAAGGAGATTGAGTGAAGAGAAGTATGTATCATCCTGAGCCAATTTTGACTTTCTGATTCAAATTTCAGTTTGGATTGGCTGGTTGGTGGCAAAGACATGACTCAACATAAATCATCTGAATCTTTAATTACAAGTCCCTACTAATCTAATATTGACAGGAGAGACCAAAAAAAATCAGCCTTGAGAGGTCTGGGTAGCAGGGGCTAGAAGGTTTTCCCATGTCAAATACACAGTGCTTCAGTTATTGGGCCGATTCCTTCATTTGTCAGGGTCTCGATTTCTTTTTTCTGGAAAAAGAGGGCTGTATGGTGCCAGATGGTCCTTCCAGCTATAACACCATGTGATCACCTGCCTTCTTTTCATCTCTCATCCCCATTGAAGTCCAAGAGTTGACATACCTAAAACCATCCAGGCTCTTGAGTAAACAGATGATGTTCTGCAGGAGAGACAGCATGATTGCTTACATCTGAACAAGAAGACCTGGGTACAAACCCTAGCCCTGCTGCTTCCTTCATTTTCTGGGCTTCAGGTTCCTCCAAGCTATATATCTCTGTTCCTATGAATTGATCTGAGTGGGGGTAGGAGTTGTAAAGGTGTCCTGATACCCGGCGTGGAGCCAGCCTGACTGATTTCCTTTAGTTTCCTTTGCTCTTGGGCTGGTTGCTTTTTTATTCATTCATTTCAGTCATGTTTACTCTTTGTGTCACCATTTGGAGTTTTCTTGGCAGGGATACTGGAGCGGTTTGCTATTTCCTTCTCCAGTGCATTTTACATATGAGGAAACTGAGACAAACAGGGTAAAGTAACTTGCCTCAGCTAGTCACTGCCTGAGGCCAGATTTGAATTCAGGAAGATGAGTTGTTCTGATTTCAGCCCTGGCACTGTATCCACTGCAGCGCCACCTAGCTGCCCTGGGCTGGTTGCTGTGGCTAAACTATTTGTGACTGACATTCAAATCCCAGGGATGAGGCGGTCTACCTGCCCTCAATGTTAGGAACTCAGAGAGCCTGGGCTCTCATAGTGACAAGTCATATATTGTGCTGTGGGCAGATGCTCACCACAGAAGCTCATTATTTGGTTATTTATATGCCTGGGAGAAACATTTGGAGACAAAGGGAAATGAGATTATTAACACCTTGTTTATCTCTAAGCAGTATACAATTCCAGACCCAAAATTAAATTAAAAAGAGACACATGTTTTCAAACTCAAAGGCACAAGTTTGGCTCGCATCTACAAGACAAATTCCCCAATATTTCAAACTCTGCCCTTGGCTCCTGGCTCGTCCTACCTACCTGGACGTCCCGTTGTCTCCTCAAACTGAATGTGAACCCAAACTGATTTATCTTTCCTTCCCAGATCCCCTTCCTTGAAAGACAAACAGCACAGAGCAGACTGGCCCCACTTCCCAACAATTCGTAAAATGAGCTTTGGGTAAATGACCTCTAAGGAAACCTTCAGCTCAAAATGTAACATCTGTGATACCATTTTTACTAGGGGTAGCACCATTCCCCCAGACTTGAAACCTTGGAGATATCTTTGGGTCATCTTTTTACTTTATTCCCTATGTCCAGTCAATTATTAAGGTTTATAATTTCTTTTTTCTACATAACTGCCCCAAATGTCTTGTCACCTCCCATCTATATTCTATATGTGAAACTCAGTGATTTTCCTTAAGTATAGAACTTACCATAAGGGTGTGGTAGTAGAATATCAGGTCTGCAATCAGGAAGACAGCTTCCTAAATTCAAATCTGGCCTCAGACACTGACCAGTTGTGTGAGCCTGGGCAAGTCCACTCTGTTTGCCTCACTTCCTCATCTATAAAATCAGCTGGAGAAGTACATGGCAAACTGTTCTAGTATCTTTGCCAAGAAACCGCCCAAAAGAGTCACAGAGGAGACACAACTGAAAAACATCCCAACGCTAACAGAGCTGACCATGGTATTCTCTTACTTCATAAATATCAGCAGCTCTCCATTGCCTCTAGAATCAAATATAACCTCCTCTAATGAGCTTTGAGAGTCCTACATAACTTGGTGCTGCCCCCCCCTCCAGCACCTTGCCATACTGGACAGTAGAGCCAAATGGGTCTTCTCTCAGTTTCTCACATGCTGCTACATTTCCCATCTCTGTGCTTTTGCACTGATCATCCCTCAGGCCTGGAATGCACTCACTCCTCACCTCTACATCATAAAGTTTCTCCTTTCCTTCAAGATGCAGCTAAATTCCCACCTTGTGCATGATGCGTTTCTTGATTCCCCCAACCATTAGTGCCCTCTCTCTCAAACTACCTTATATTTATCAACTTTATTAATATTTACTTTACTGTACTCTGCATAAAGTAGGCTCAGTGCACCTACCTTACTTCACTTCCCTTCCCACTTAGAATGATCTTTTTTCTACTTTCTGCCCATGCAAATCTTGCCCTTGCCTCATTTTAAATTATTATAGATCCATAATGCCTTCCCTCACCACTTCAGTATATGTTGCTCTAGTTGATTTCTGTAACCTGGGCATCTGCAGCCCTTCTAGTGAACGCCCTCTCCACATCTCCCAACATGCAAACACAGTTTAGCACTTAAATTATTTTTATTCATTTTGTTTCACTAAAGCAATACAGTCTGCCCTGATCTACCCTTCACTTCGCAAACTTTTGGTACTAGTATAAATTCCTCTTATCTCTTTCAAGTCGTCTTTTCTTTACCATCTTCTTTCCTGGCTTATTTATTCCCCATTGTGTCTAGGAAGCCTTCATCCTCTCTAATAAACTAAAGAATAGTGAGACATTTCTTTTTTGAATGAGCAATAAAGCTGGAAATCTCTTACTCACTGAGTCCAGCTCCCTCCTGTTAGCCCAATTAATCCCTCTCTGTCAGCTTGCATTTGTTGCTTTCTGCTCAGGCAGGAAAACAAGCGCAACATTTGCCTTGCGTATCCTTGGAAGGTATAATTTTGCAAACAAAACATCCAAATGATATTTTGCAGGAAATTTAAGGATGGGAAGAACCCTAATGGCTGAATGAATCCGGAAAGGATTCACAGGATAATTGAGCCTGGACAAAGCCTTAAGGAAGATCAAGGACTAAAATGTAGAGATGGGTGTGCATTGGGGGATTGGGGGAAGCCTGTGCAAATGTTGAGAGGTGGGAGAAGGCTAGATGTAATAAAACAATGATTGGATTGGGTAATAGTTGAGCAAGTTGTGATCTCTCATTGTGATGGAATATCATTGTGCTCTAAGAAATGATGAGTAGGAGGCTCTCAGAAAAACCAGGAAAGACTTAGATGAACTGATGCAAAGTGTAGCAAGCAGAACCAGGAGATCATTGTACAAAATCACAGCAGTAGTGTATCAACTGTGAATGACTTAGCTATACAGTGATCCAAGACAATTTCATAGGACTTATGATGAAAAACGCAATTCACTTCCAAGGAAAGAACTGATGGAGTCTGAATGCAGAGCAGAGCATATTATTTCCACTTCCTTTATCTTTTTCATTTTTTTTCTAGTCTGTGTCTTCTTTCACATATTTCTAACATGGAAATATGTTTTGTATGACTACAAATGTATTGCATATATTTTTACTGTCTCAAGGAGGAAGGAAAGGAGAGAATTTAGAACTCGAAAATTTTAAGTTAGTGTTAAAAGTTGTCTTTACATGTAATTGAGAAAAATAAAATATTGTAGTAAAACAATAAACAAAGGGCAAACAACAAAAAAAAGAAAGGATATGCAGAATGTCTTTAGGAAAACTTGGGAAAGACTTATATGAGCTAATCCAGAGTGAAATCAGCAGAAACAGCAAAACATTGTACAAACTAACAGCAATATTGGATGATGATCAACTGTGAAAGACTTCACTGTTCTGCTCAGTATCCAAGATAATTACAAATGACTTGTGATTTTAAAAAAAAATGTTATCCACCTCCAGAGAAAGAACTGATGGTGTCTGAATATAGATTGAAGCAACCTTTTTTTAAACTTTATTTTTCTTAGTTTTGGGAGAGGTTATTGTTTTCTTTCACAATATGGCTAATGTGGACATCTTTTTCATAACTTCACATGTATAATCTATAAAAAAATTGCTTGCCTTCTCAAAAAGGGAGGAGAGAGAGAAAGAGAGAGAGAGAGAGAGAATTTGGAAATCAAAAATTTTTATTCTTTTCTTTTTCTTTTTTTTATTAAAGCTTTTTGTTTTCAAAACATATACATGAATAACTTTTCCACATTGACTCTTGCAAAGCCTATTGTTCCAAATTGTCTCTCCCTTCCCCCTCCCCCCTCCCCTAGATGGCAAATAATACAATATGTGTTAAACATGTTAAAAATATAAAAACATTCACTTTCACAGGACTTAATGAAACTCAAAGATTTTTTTAAAAATACAAATATTAAATGTTTTTCATATGTAATTGAGCAATATTAATGCAATAAATAAAATGTATTGGGGGTAAAGAAAATCAAAGATTTGTATAGTTTGACTGGAATATAGAATGCAGAAAGGGAGATTATTGGAAAGAGCTACTTTGTGGCCTTTGGGAGCTATTGTAGTGTTGTGGTTACCTTCACCACTGTCTCTAGTCACCTTTCAATTCCTGACTAATTTGATTCTATCTGAGTGTCTCACTATCTCCCGTTTCTCTTTTTTTTTTTCTTAAGGAGACAGTAATAGCTCACTCCCA
Source organism: Myrmecobius fasciatus (assembly GCA_023553655.1). NCBI lineage: Eukaryota > Metazoa > Chordata > Mammalia > Dasyuromorphia > Myrmecobiidae > Myrmecobius > Myrmecobius fasciatus. The sequence continues at coordinate 117,246 of JAJPUD010002919.1, forward strand.
CTAGGCCTTGAGGTGGTATTGAGTTGACCAACATCATCTGCAAAATAATGTTTGTGACTAGAACAGTTTGCTTCTCATTTCTAGGATATTTTTAAGGGAAATTTGTGTTCTCACTGAACTCTTCTGTGGCTTTTGCTTATCTTCGTGACCTATCCCACTTGAGACCCTGCCAATTCATTTCACTCCCCAAATCAATGCTTTGGCTTACCCATACACTGTTTATGATTCAGTGGATAAATATCCTCCAAATTGCATGACATTATATTAATATATTCTTTCTTCTGATTTCAAATAACAATGTTTAAAGACAATTACAGGAAGCCAATTGCATTGTAAAGCCAACTGTTTTGCATGTGAAAGCTAATTATAAGATTCTTAATGAGAGAGTTTATCGATCCAATTCATTACAAATGAGTCCACCGTGATCTGGGATTTTTCTGTACTTTGTTTCTTTTTATTTAAAAAAAAAAACTCTGGATAGTTCCTTTTCATACCAAATATCTTCTAATAAAAAATTGTAATATCCATAATGAGCAACAGTGCAGCTTCCATCAGCACAAAGCAGTCCCTTCCAGAAGTCCATACAAAGGCGTGGATAATGAACTAAATTCTGCAGCAAAGAGATGTTTCGCGTCCCAACTTTGACTCAAGGTTTCTCCAATAATGAGCTGCTTGTTTGGTAGAACACCAAATGGGTCACACCCTCCAAATGGTTCTTTCTGGAGAGAAGAATGCCCTAGGAAAAAACAAGAGAAAACACAGTAGGAACCCTTGAAGTGGGGGATGGCTGAACAAATTGTGGAGTCACAATGTGAGGAGATCTGATTATGCTATAAAAAATTCTAAATGGAAGGATTTCTGAGGGAGAGAGGTGTGAGAAGACCCTTTGAACCGATGTCAATGAAATGAGCAAAACCAAAAGATGCAAATGGATGATGAGAAGTGAGCTGGACCTGGAATCTCAGCAGTCCCAGGAACCCCTTTCATGAGGAAACTCCCCCAGTTAATACTGATCTACATCTTCAGATTTGGTCATTTCTACCTCCGCATCATCTCTCAACATCTAATCCCTTCTCTCTTTGTATGGTTCTCCTGAAGTTCATGTCCTTATTACTTCTCACCCTCTCAGAATAGCCTCCTAAGGGTCTCTCTGCCTCAAGCCTCTCACTTTTCTAATCCATCATCTTAAGGAACTGCCTAGAACCCTGAGAGGTTAACTGGCTTACCAAGATGACATGATCACTATGTGTCAAAGGTAAGTCAGGTGTTCCTGGTTCCAAGGCCAGCTTTCCATCTACTTCACTACATGACTCTTCTGTAAATGAAAAGAACCTGAAAATGAAGGTGAATGCTGAGAAACCAGAGTGGCCATGATTGGCCCCAGAGATTAAATAGAGGAACATCTCTCTACTTTCTCTGCTTACTGCTACTGTGCCATCCTGCCCTTCCCTCAGTCAGCCTCTGGAGAACCAAGAGAGGCAGGCTTCCTGCCTTTGATTCCACAATAACCTTTTTCATAATCTACCGTGGCAAGAGCTTTATAAAGCTTAAAGTATTACAGCTGTGAGTTCTTTTTATTATTATTATGGTCTGTCTTAATTCATCACCCTAACCCTTCTGCTGACTGCACCCGCTATCTTTCCAAAACCATATTTTAATGTGTTCAGCTTGTCGTCAATCACTTCCCTTTCTTTTTATACTTTCCTTTCTCAGGTATCTTGAAGAGACCTAATACAGTCAGAGTCATCACTAGGGTAGGAAACTGGGTCTTTTCTTCAGAGTACCAAATGTAAAGGGTGCTTACAGAACTTGAAATCCTCCACTGACATGTAAGTAACAGTTGCTAGCTCCTAATTAGCAAGACTAATTAGTTTAAATAGGATGCTCTTTTCCCGTTCTGTCCTGTTCTTTTATACCTCCTCATTACCGCCCTATACTATACACCAATATACACAGAGGCCTCCCGAAGAGTAGCTTTGAGCCAATGTTCCAGGATCTCGGCCTCTGGCATTGGGTAGTGTCCCACAGGTAGCCTCCAATGAGAGTCTACTTTATTCCACTTTTCGTAGGCCCTTTGTGTTACCTTGTCAGATAACAGAGTCTAAATACCCATGAGCCATTAGAGAAAGACAAATCATCTGCATCATTTGAGGGGAGAAAACTCAAAACTCTCCCTTGGTCATCTGGATGTTTCCAGCAAATAATTCTTTGATAAGAAAGTGGAATTATTTTAATATTTCCCTCAACTCTACCATTTGGAGATCATTTTACCAGGTCATCGAGGGGAGGATTGAAAACTGCCTCGTAGTCACCTCCCCATCCTGCTACCGAGCAGTGTTCCTGGGCTAAGGCAGATGGCAAGGGGCAAATAACATTTCTCTGGAGTCTCAGTTAGTTTACAAACACCTGGGGCTTCCCAACTGCGCCGAAACCTTCAGGGTTATGTTAATGACATGCCTGTAATTCCATTACTGTGGGAGATTGGCTGCACTGATGAGAAGGGGACCAACATCCAAATCCACAAGGAGGATTCTGGGAAATACAGAAACTTGCAGCTTTCGGGTTCAGTTTAACCTCCGTGCTGAAGGCTAGCATTTCTCTAAGGACTCATGGGGGCTCTTGACATCCCTTTTGAATGATTGCAAACGCCTTGACATATCAAAGAGACCCTCAGTTGGGATGAAAGAAGAGAAGGTAAGTGAGGTCAGTCTCTTTTGATAAGGTTAGAAGAAGAAGCTTGAAGCCATAAGTCCTTTTCTGCTCCCCAGGAAAGATACACTTGAATCATCCTCCATTTCTGAAGGGGGAAAAGCACCAAGCAAACCCTCTAATGATGTGACTCTAGAAGTCATTTAATTTCTCTCAGTTTGCCTTCCATTGCCCCAGTTCAAGCCCTACTCACCTATTCTGCTGGACTATAAATGTTAACATTTCTCTATCACTTAAAGGTTCATGAAATACTATGCATTTATGATAACGTTTGATCCTCACAACAACACTGTCAACTATTATATGAGGAAACTGGGGATAGACAGTTTTAAGGGGCTTGCCCAGTGTCTGGCACGTCAAAGGTAGGATTTGGTTCTCTAATTCCAAGGCTAGTGTCCATCCCTTTCTCCGAGTCTCCAGCAGATTACCACCTGCAACCATTCCCCCAGCTCTCTGTTATTCTGCCTCTCCGTAACTATTGGTTCCTTCTTTTGAACCTTTAGGTCTTAGTCTTTGACTTGTCCAGACTGTCTCCTTTGTCTGTGGGTACAATGTCTCCTCCCCTTTTTAGCCTGGAAAAAGCTATCTGTGCTTATTACCTGCGTTTCTTCTGCTCTTGTTACTCCTCAACCTTCTGCAATCTGACTTCTGACCTCATCACTCAACTAAAACTGTTCTCTCCTAAGAGATCAACCATTTCTTAATTTCTAAACCTGACGATCTTTTCTTAGGTCAGAGCTATCTTGATCTGCCCTGGACATTGTGGTTCTTGGATGCTTTCTCCTCTCTGCATCTTCATGACACCGGTAGCAAAGGGAGATAGTGTACTATGGTGGAACAGCGGTCCTCAGTTCGAGGTCTAGCTCTCCCAGTTACTGTTGTGGAGCCTCAGGCAAATCACTTCATCTCTCTGAGACTCAGTTTCCTCATCTGTCAAATGAGAGAATTGAATTAGAGAGCCTCTAAGATTCCTTCCAGCTATAAATCTATAATCTTATTATCTTTATAAATAATTTATGCTACTGCCTCCTCAGTATCTTACCATGTCATCTGTTTTCCAGCCAGCATCCCCATCCCCATCTCCTTGACACATGGGATAATTGCCTCACATCTTTACTTTGCCCAGGAAGACACAAACTACCTTTCAGAAGAAATCCACAGGGCCAGAATTTTTTATTATTTTTAATAGCTTTACTAAAAGAAATTAGTTGGTCATGAAATTGGTATATGGATCAGCTGATATATGTCTGATACGCTGTCAAAGAAGCCAGCGATTTTTTCTAATATCATCAGTTGTTTTTGTTTTTGAGCCATTTTATTGTCTGATTTTGGTGTGGTATGTTGGACGATGTTCAAGGTTACTCTAATTCAGTTGTTGATCTAAGTAAGTCGGCTTATTTTTGTGGTTGGAACCAGCTTTTAAAATTTTGATAGAAACAGTAAATGAAGGCATGTGGCTAAGTTTTTAACATTTTTCTTTTAATTTTGAGTTCCAAATTCCCTAGACCTATTGATTAAAAAGGGGCTATGTCCATCAGAATTGATCATCATGTAATACTGTTGTTGCTGTGCATGATGATCTCCTGGTTCTGCTCGTTTCACTCAGCATCAGTTCATGCAAGTCTCTCCAGGCCTCTCTGAAATCGTCCTGCTGGTCGTTTCTTACAGAACAATAATATTCCATAACATTCATATACCACAATTCTGATGGACATGGCTCTCTGCAATAAAGAATTGTCTCAAACCAGTTCCAGTTGTTCACTGAAGAAAACCATATACACCCAGAAAGAGGGACATGAAATATGGACCACAACGTAACATTTTCATGATCTCTATTGACATTTGCTTGCATTGTGTTGCCTTTCTCTGATTCTTTTTTTTTCTTGTAGATAGGATTTTTCTTGCAAAACTTGTCAAGCATTTCAACATTATTAACATGTAGTGGACTTCCTGCCATCTAGGGGAGGGGAGGGGACTGGGGGTAAAATTTATATTGGAAAGCTTTGTAAAGATCAAGGTTGAGGAACTACCCATACATATGTTATACAAATAAAAAGCTTAAAATAAAATTTTAAAAAAAAGGGGGGGGGCTATGAAAACTGTGCTATGGGGCCAGCTAGGTGGCGCAGTGGATAGAGCACCAGCCCTGAAGTCAGGAGAACCTGAGTTCAAATCTGGTCTTAGACACTTAACATTCCCTAGCTGTGTGACCCTGGGCAAGTCACTTAACCCCAATTGCCTCAGCAAAAAAAAAGAAGAAAGAAAGAAAATTGTGCTACCAAAGTACTATAAGTACCGTGAAATTGAAACCTCTGAGGGACCAAACAACATTTTAATATCCAACAGGGGTAAGTAGTCTTCATCTTTAGAGGGTTTTAATAAACCTTGGTTGAGTAGACTTTTAGCATCTAAGAAGCTTGTAACATAAAGGCAATATTGCCTAGTAGTTAGCAGGCTCAGGAAATCTTGATCTGTTCCCAGCTCCACTCTTCAAAATTGGGCAACTTTGGTCAAATCACATCAGGTTTCCTATCTATAAAAGAGGGAATTATTACACCTGGATGACCTACCTTTTCCCAGTTGGATTTTTAGGGAAATAATAAAAGGAAAAAACAACTATGTAATTATAAATAACCACCAGTTCTTCATCCCTGTCCCTGCCAATATCACATATATTTATATGGCTAAAATTGTTTGACACTAACGAAGACCGATATCTTCATAGATAAGAGTTCACTGAGATCGCACCTGCTCCACACTCCTGGGTACAAGGGATGCCCTAAAGCTTGACCTACTCCCTACATGCAGACTTGGTGAGAGTGCTTGGTTGCCTTCCATGAAAAAGGAATTAATGTTGATGTTACAGTTGAGATAGTTGAGAATTTGTCCTGCCCTACCCCCAGTATCCTATCTTTGTCCAACTTTCATGGACCAGTCTAGGTTTAAAACTGTAGAAAGTTATCTACATAAAATATATCAGTAACTTATCACAATTTTGGCTCATTACTTTGTCCCCACCTAGTATTCCAGGAAACTTTCCAAAAAATATGGCTCATTCCTTATTTCTCATTAAGATTCTCATTCCCTTTTCCACTTTGCATTACCCAAAAGGAAGTACACTTTCATTATAGCTTGGGATGGATACGTTTACCATATCCATCCATACATTTACAGTAAATGTAAGCAATCATAATTCAAAAGAAACAGTGGTAAAACTTAAAACGGTGCTCAACACAATGGCAGCTGCTGCCCTAGTAATGACTAAGTTCACACACTTGCTTTTCCCAAGGGAAGAATGGTTCCCCGAAACACTAGAAGAGGACAACTCCCATTGGTCCTTGTAGTATCAGTCATAGCTGTAAAATGGTGGAATAGCCAGGCCAGTCTCACTTCACTCCATGTGGCTTCTTCAGGAATTACTCAGTCAAGAGTCATCCTGGTCCTCTCCCTTGGACAGCTGTCTGCCATTCCCATCGCTACCCTGGCCATCTCCACCCTCTAAACCCCTCTGCTGAGTCGTCATGTCATCCCTGCCACATTGCCTCCTTTTTGGCCTCCAACCACAGAGGACTGAGAGAGAGAGGAGGTGAGAGGGAAGAATTTCTCTGTCACATTGGATTGTTCTCCATAGCATGGCTTCCTCTCTTATATATGAGCTTGTAGTATATCATAAAGCTGAATAGTATTCCAGTGTTATATTTTTCAAGTACAACTCAGTGGGATCCTCATCACTTTACAGAGCCAGTTAATTCCTACCAATTCCCTATTTCCACTTCCCTGATGGATTGAAACCAAACGAATGCTATGGAAAGCTCCAGTCACATCAACATTGGCCATATAAAGATATCATCCAGGAAATACTGGTCAGATAGCAAATGCTGCTCCCCATACGTGTCGTTCCACCTCCCACCTCCAGGCCTTTGTATGGGCTATACCACCTGCCTGGAATGTTCTTTCAAGTCCTTCCCAGTGATTGAAGGGTAGAACCCTAACTTTCTTCAAGCCTCACTTCAAAGGCCTCATTTGAAACTCCTCCATAGGATCTTCACTGGTCTCTCCTTTTTTTTTTTTAAATTTCTGCTTATTTAAAAAACAGAATAGAAAAAAGAGAGATAGAAAAGGAAAACAAAACAAAACAGAACAGAACATTGTCATGTGCCCAGCAGAACATCAGGGAGGATTCAAAATATAATTGTAATCTATTGTGTGCTTTTTTTACTTTATTCTTTTTTCCCTTTTCATCCCCCCCACTTCCCCCAAATAGGCCATAGTTTAGCATATATATATATATATATGTATATATATATATATAATAGATATACACACACATATACAGACACACCTATATCTATATATATCTTTTATATATATATATGTCATATATATATATCTTATATATATTTATATACACATAGACATTCACACCCATCCACAGACCCACACATATATACATATATCTATATACACACATACATAGAGCAACATGCATATATATCTACATATCTTCACACACACATATATACACATATATACACACACATTTACCCATATGTAAACATGTATCTAAAACAATATTAGTATGGCTGACACATAATATAGATTTCTCTCTTGATTGAATCTTTAGGTTTGACTATCTAAAATCAATGATTACTATCCATACTTTTTTTTCCCAATAAACTTGACACTTGATCCTTATTGTAGTATTTGTGTATATCTTTTCTTTCCTATCCCTGCTAGCTCTTCTACTTTAATTGTGCTTCATAATTTGCCTTGCTATTCATTAACCTCCCTCATCCATGGATCCCTCCCTTGTTTTCTTCTTCTATCCTTTGCTTTTCCCTCTGTCCATCCCTTCCCCCTTATTTCTTTATAGATTTTGGAGGGTGTTTTACCTTAATGGTATATGTGTAGTGTTGACTATTTAACCCATTCTCAATGTGAGTAGGTTTTTAGAACTACCAGTCCTCTTTCCCCCTTTGATGCCTCTGCATTTATTCTTCCTTTTCACTGTTTTTTGGTCTCTTATAACTTCACTGGCTTCCCCTTGCACAATTCTAATATGTTTGTATATTTTGTTTGCTTTTGAGCTACCCAATGTTAATCTTAAACATATGGCATACATTTCCATGTAAAAGACATAAACAATCTGTCCATGTTGAGTTCCTTGAAATTAATCATTGGATATTGGCTCTTTTGTGTTAGATTTTCTATTGAGTTTGGGTTTGGTTGAAAGAAAGTCCTGAAAATCTGCAAGTTTGTTGAATGTCCATTTTTCATTCGTTATTATGGATAATTTTGCTGGATAGGGTATTTTTAGCCATAGGCCTAGTTCTTTTGATTGCAGGTATATATGATTCCAGGATTTGCAGTCTTTTATTGTGCTCTTAAATCCTGTACAATTCTAATTGTAGCTCCAGCATATGTGAATTGGTTAGTTCTTGTCTCTTGCAAATTTGCTCTTTGATCTGGGTGTTTTGAAATTTGGCAATCATGTTCCTATATGTTTTCCACAAAGGATCTCTTTGAGCTGGCAATGGATGGATTTTTTCTATTTTTAATTTCCTCTCATGTCCTATCACTTCAGGATAGTTTTCTTGCATTATTTCTTGCATTATTGTGTCAAGGGTTTTTTTTTTAATCACAGCTTTCAGGAGTCCAATTATTCTTATGTTTCTTCTTCTTAATCTTAATCTTCCTAATCTTAATCTCCAGATCTGTTGTTTTTCTTGTTTCACATTCTGTTCTATTTTTTCATTCTTTATAGTCTGCTTTGTTATTTCTTGGTCTCTTATAGCTTCACTGTCTTCCCCTTGCATAATTCTAATTTTCAAAGAGTTATTTTTGTCTTTAAGACTTTTCTCATTGGATACCTTTTGTTCCTAATTTTTTTCCTTCCCAGAATCCTCCCCCATTTCTCTATTAAGGCTTTCCTCCTCTCCCTCCCCTCCCCCATATCATTTTGTAGCTACTTGGTATAGAGTTGGTACTTAAATATCTATCCACTTGTTTTCCATACTGGCAGACTGCAACCATTCTTGGGGCAGAGGGGAGGTTTATTTATGTTTTTGTATCCCTAGCACCTAGGATAGTACCCAGTGCCAAGCACCTAGGAAATGTTTGGAGGAATCCCTCCAAAATTGAATTGAGTGAATAATGGCAACCCTCCATGGAAGGCCAAAGTGCTAGAGGATCTTGGTGAGGATATTTCACCTTTCTGAGCTTTTGTTTCTTCATCTGTAAAATGAGAAGGTTATATCTGATCACCCCTAAGAAGTCTCTTTCACCTCTAAATTTATTAGCCCAAGGTCTTTTGATTGAATATGAACACAAGCCAAACGATATAAAAGCCTGGATGAGTCATGATTTGCACTACTAGTGGGAGCAGCCATATCAAACTGGAGGGAGTACCCACACCAATGAGGGCACAGACCTCCTGGGTATTGAAGCATGATGTGTGAGTTCATTTAAATGCCCTTTCATTCTAGGTAAATAAGCAAATGGGATTCAACTAGCCATGGTTACACTAACATGAAAAATGGCTTTTGCATTAGGATCCAGTTCTTCAGATTCAGAACCTCTAAGTCAATTAGGAACCATCATGTGAAAGTTTCTAATGGTATCTCAGCTCAGGATGGGAATGTATTTCTCATGCTCCTCTAGAAAAATTCAATGAAGAAAAGGTCCCAAAGCAATGACAAATAACAGGAATGCCCAGCATTGGTTCACAGAGGAAACTTAGCCTAAAGACACGAGTTCCCTCCCATGGTTTGCTCTTCTGAAAAGTGTTTTTAAATCAAAAGAGATGCCTTTGTCCTCAACATTAAAGAATTCTCTGTTTCAATCCTGTAGGTAGCAGAACTTTCTACAAAGAAAGGTGAATCTTTATTAGGAGGTTAAAGAAAGCTGTTGAAATAGCACTATAGAAATGACAAGAAACCATGAAGGTGATCAGGGGTCCTCTACATGATGCTTCATGATGCCTTGTTGAACAATAAATTCAGCGGCAAAAGGAAGAATTAAAAAAAAAGTAGGTCATTGGTACACCATGAAATAGATCAAAAGGCAAAAGCAGGCTAGAATGCTCTTCAGGGGCCTTAACAGAAACCCTAACGGTGTCCCCTTCCTTTCCTCCACCCCCACACACATTACTGAGATTACCCTCAGTTCACATCCTCTAAACAGATTTCCTGTATTGACTAGAAAAAAACACCCCATTGCACTTCTTTCTTCCCTGCCGATGACATCCCCATTTTCCTCACCAGGAAGCATACTTAGCTCACTCATCCCCTATAACTTTACCAAGCTTGGTTGATTGTTCTTTGACAGTGTTTATGATATGATATCCTTTCCTTTCTAGTCTCATCTCATTCTCATATTACTTCAGGGGTTACCTCACTGGTCTCCCATTATCTCCCTTATCCAACTGATCTGATGGAGTAAAATTTTAAAACATTATGTTCATCATGTTCCCCTTTTCTTTCTTTTTTTTATTTGCAAAACTTATGTATGGGTAATTCTTCAACATTAACCCTTACAAAGCTTTCTGTTACAAATTTTTCCCCCTACTCCCCACCCCTCCTCTAGATGGCAGGATATCCACTACATGTTAATTATGTTAAAATGCTTATGCCCCCCCTTTTCTTAAACAATATTCGTTGGTTCTGTCTGTCTGAAATGCCTCCCCAATTCCCATCTTCTCTAAGAAACTCCTCCTCCTCTTCTTCTTTCTCCTCTTCCTCCTTGTACTCGTCCTCCTCCTCCTCCTCTTCCTTTGTCTCTTGATGTGTAAAAGTACACATCATTTGTCTTGAAGTTCAGAAGTTGTCTGTTTTCTACCTGAGTGGAATTGGAAAAAAAAGAGTTGGATTTTTACCTCTGGGCTTATATGCTTAACTAAAGAAACAAGGTCCACCCATAACTTTGCATTGTCCATCAATGATTTTTATGGTGTACTGACTACATTTTGGTGGTATCACCCAGTGACTCAATCCGAATAAGTAGATTAGCAGACATATTGGCTTATGTCTGCAGGAGGTGCTGTTGGGAGGGAGAACTCCCATCTCATCTCACCATTCGCAGCCGCTGCCGGTATGTAGGGCTCATTCCTGCTGTATTGTCCTCCGAGAGTTCTCATATTTAATAAGAGACTTCTTTCGTTATGAAAATAATAGCAAAAACAGCAATTTGCATTGAGGCCAATTTAAAGGATACACCAATTTCCACAATAATTATTGAGTGAGTCTTTCTGTTTCCCTCTTATGGAAAAAAAGACTGTTTTTAGCAAAATTCTCCTTGACTTTGTTTAAACAACAACTACAATGCTAGTTACTGAGCTAAAAAGCAGAATAATTTCACATTAATCTACATAGCAGGTAGCATTGTGAAAAAATATACGATGGACTCATTTCTTGTTAAATTAACAAATACAATACCCATATAACAGTCATGTTTTAATAATGTTTAATAGAAATAATGTATTACATTATTTGTCGGCTCTCTAAGTGTATTAGGAGGGAGCAGTACCCTTTTGCAACAATTCACTTAGGCCATCTAATTGATGAACTAGAGTTTTCACCTTCATATAAATTACCAACATGCAAAGATCTACAAAGAAGATGGGGAGAAGTTTGGAAATATCAAGAATTTATGTGGAAAATGTCTTCATTAGAAAAGTTGAAGGTCTTTTGGAACCATTAGCCAATATTCAGAAAGCCAGAATTCTGCAATGATTGGGGCAAATGGACAAGCAGCCTTCTGAGATGGGGCTGGAACATCCTATTCTCAGACATCTGGTCAACCTGGAGGACATTTATTAAATTAGGACTTCCAAAAATCACCTAAGAGTTGCCAAAATATTGACAGGGAGGATTTATCTTACTTCTGCCACTTTGGGCAGCTTCACAAATGGCCATCCTCTCAACCTAATACCTAATGACAACCTTCAGCTAGATGACCTCTCAGTCTCCTTCAAGCCCTAGAACACATTGATCTAGGACCATAAACTATCTTGAACACTCTAGAAATGAATAGAATTGGTTCAAAGCATAAAAGCCAGGGTGAAAATGTCATGCAACATGGTTATGAGATTGAGAATTAGGAGAAGATGCTGCTGTTGCAACATTGACAGATGGCCTGTTAACATAAAGGGAGGGCACATCCAAGGAAAGCAAAAAAGGTGAGTGACTATAAATGAAGGCCTGAGGCAGTCACTTTAACTATGGAAAAAATGTGATTATGGTCAAGGGGTCTTGTTGTGCTTTATTAAATGGCTCAGGAAGAGTAATACATCTGGAAGAACTTGTTCTTCTGATCCTCACCATTGTCCAGAGCTGTTGTTCCACTAAGCCGAGCGGTGTGCCATCTTTGCCTGGCAGAGAAGAGATGCAACTAGGAAGTTACCATAGAGTCATCTTGGGGATAGAGAGGGTACATGTGTAATCAGTCAGGACTGCTGTAGGGCTACTTGGAGAGTTTTAGCAAGTGTGTCATTCTGGCTTCCACAGATAGACTTATGGGGATAATTATTAATATAAAAAAATAATAGCTAACATTTGTATAGCATATTTAGAATGGTCATATGCTTATATATAACCTCCTTTGATCTGCACAACAACCCTAGGAGGTAAGTGCTATCATGATCCCCATTTTACAATTGAGGAAACTGAGGCAGACATAACTTAAGTGACTTGCTCAAGGTTACACAGCTAGCAAGCATCTGAGACTTGTTTGCAACTCACATCTGCCTGACTCCAAGCCCAGTACTCTTTCTATTCTGCCACCCAGTCATTACCCCAAAGATTTAGAGTGAAAGTGAACCAGGAGGTAAAACTGAGGCCCCACTTCCCAAGTAGATCCAGAAACATCCAGTGGAGCTCTAGAGAGGATATTTCCTGGCCTCTTTCTCCAGCTTTTCTCAGAGCAGGTAGTAGCATAGGCCAGAAGAACTGGGGCTTTGCCCTCTGGAGGCCTGAATTTAGAGATTCCTGACAGCACTTAGTAGGAGAAAAGCAACTGGTCATAGGAAAGTTGCTTTTTCCTCCCCTCCCCGACAGCCAGTCAGCAGCACCCCCAGCAGTATCCCAGCCTCCCCCCCTGCCCCCACTGAATCACCCCTCAGGCTACATCAGACACATCTTGGTGGTGCTTGTATGACTCAGGCACAAAATCTCCTGGTTATGGATCCAGGTATTTGTCTCAGTCTTAGAACTTCCCCGTGCTGGGACAACTCCAAGCCCTTACAATAACAGTCAAGGCATCCCAACACCAGAAATTTCAAGCTCAAAGGGCCTTACGAGCTAACTCATTGAGCCCCTTCATTTTATAGATGAGGAGACTGAGGCTCAGGGATGTTAAGTGGCTTTCTCAAATTCGTTGGTCCTGTCAGAATGAGGATTCACACCCAAGTCCTCTTCAGTCTCCAGACTCAGTGTTCTTTCTGCCTGCTAAAGAGTGGGCATTGTAGATAGGCAGCCAACAGGGCATCATGGGGCAGCTTGTGACCTCATGGTCTAATGAAGCAAAGAGCTAACCTGGAGAAATGATCTCCCTCTGCAGTGTGTCCTTAAAGCTGAAGAGAATTTAATCTCATGGCTTTCTTGATATCCCAGAATATTCCTCCTTTAAGTCTTCCTCTTTCATCTACTTCTCTCCCCCACCCCCACACTTGGTTCTCCTCAAGACTCCTCAAAATTCCAGGTGGAGAGCAGACCAAGGGAGGGATTGGACAAGAAAACAATGTTCCACTTCCTTCAACCTACATCCGTGATTATCTCTAGCCTAGGAACCAGCCCACAGAAGGAAAGATCTTCTGACTCGGAAAATAAGTCAGTCATTAGTGAAGAAGGAAAGCCACCAGGATGGGAGGAAAAGTGAAATTCATGAGTAAAAGAATATAGAAAACAGAAGGAGGAGATGGCAAGGAGCCCTGAAAGTCTTAACTTGTACCCTGAGGGTGATCTGTGGTGGAAGACATGCTGGCAGTCCCCTCTTACCAAGTGGCTAGCAGGTGAGCAAGGGGGAAAATGACAAGAAGAGATTCAGACAAGACTCTACTAATCACACACCCCTGTCATGATTGTGCTCAGAGACTGCAAAGAGCAAAAGATGTGGGTCTGAGTTCTCAAGGGAAAGCCAAAGAGTCCTACATTATTAGGACTGCCTTAGCAAGGTGTGTGTGTGTGTGTGTGTGTGTGTGTGTGTGTGTAGATAGATAGATAGATAGGTAGATACATGATAGATGAATAGAAAGATGGATGGATGGATAGATAGATGGTAGATAAATGGATGGATAGGTATGATGAATGGATAGATAGATGAGGGATGGATGGATGGATGATAGATAAATAGATTAATAGATAGATGATTAATGAATGAGTGGATAGGTGATAGATGGATAGATAGATATACATGAATATAGAAGCAGATATACATGAATTGATATATGTATATACCTCTATATGTGTGCATGCTGGGATAAGACTGGGCTAATAAGTTGTGAAGGGCTTTAAATGCCAAAAAAGGACTTCATATCTGATCCTGGTTATAGTAGAGAACATAGTGCCATGTTGAATCCACACTTTTGGGAAATCACTTTGGCAGCTGGATAGAAGATGGATTGAAGTGGAAGGATACTAAAATCAAGGAGACCCATTAGAAGATCATTGCAACAGTCCATGGAAGAAGTTATAAGGACTTGAATTAGGATGGTGACTTCATGAGGGAGAAGGAAGATACCGTGAAGGTGTAAATGATGATATGAAGAGTGGCAGAGAGTGAAGTGATGGTGACACATTTGCAGACCCGAGTGAAGAGAAGCGTGGTGATGGCCTTGACAAAAATAGGCAGGTGTGGAAGAGATCTGAATTTGAAAGGAAAGATAAATTCAGTTTAGGCATGTTGTTTTGAGATACACACAGGCCATCCTGTTCAGGATGTCCTGAAGGCCATGGGAAACGTCCAACTGGAATCCAGGAGAGAGATTAAGGACTCCCTAAAGCTGGGAGTCATTCTCGTAGACACTCGTTCAGCTCATGGAAGCTGATGAGGTCATCAAATAAAGTATAAATGGAAAAGAGAAAAGGGCTCAGGAAAGAGCCTTGGGGGACCCATGGTTAAGAGGAATGATGGGAAGGAATAATCTGAAACGGAGACAGAATCCAGTCACAAAAACCCAATGAGACAAAGTTATCCAGTAGGAGAAACTGACCCAAATGTCACAGGCTACAGAGATGTTCAGAAGGATGAGGGTTGAGAAAAGGTCCCTGGATTTGACAACTAAGAAATCGGTGGTAACTTTGGAGAGAGCAGTTTCACTTGAATGATGAGATTATGAACCATACTAAAAAGGTGCAGAAGTGATTAAAAGAAAAGGGGAAGGTAGGTGTAGACTTGTTTTTTCCACGAGTTTTGCTGTCAAAGGAAGGGAGAGATCTAGGATGATAGTCTGACGTGACACTAGGATCACAAGAAGATTTTTTTTCCTTTCAAAATAAGACTCAACCATGTTTATAAGCAATAGGGGGGGGGGAACCATTGGCTAGGGAGAGAGTGGAGATGGGAGAAGTGTGAGATACTTGTTAGAACAATCTGCTGGAAATAATGGGAGTGGGTAGGATCAAATGCACATATAAATGGGTTAGCCTTGGTAAGGAAAATGGAACAGCATCAGACTAGCATAAAGGAGAGAATGGAGTATGATGTCAGGGCATCGTGGGTTGTAGAAAAGGGGAAAAAAGGGAGCTCACAACAGATGACCTCTATTTTCTCAGCAGAGGATGAGGTGAAATCCTCATCTAAGAGAAGGGACAGCTGGTGGTATGAGATGCTTAAAGAAATTGGAAAATGTTTTTGAATAGTCCCTGTATGGAATTGGGGCATGAATCACTTAGGGAGTAGGAAAGGACTGCTTCACTTCTGTGAGGGCACCGTTGAGAGTATAAGAGAGAACTCTGTAGTTAGCCTAGCCAGTACTGGTTTCCACTGAACTATGTAATTTTTGTGACTACTCCTGGGGTTTTATTCTTATTTAAAAGTAGGCTAACCATTAATAAAGACAGGGGAATAGACTAAACTTCAAGAAATATAGGAGGAAGTCTTGTATATCTGACTACTCATTCATGCCCTTTGTTGCATCGTCATTTGTAGGTATCCTTCAAAAGTTAGTCCTGCACCCTCTTTTTCTTAATATTTAAAAGTAGTATAACCATTTAATAAAGACAGAGGAATATACCGCTTAAATTTCAAGAAATATACAAGACCATCTTATATATCTCACTACTCATTCATACTCTTTGTGGGATCATCATCCAGGTCTTTCCCTATAACTATAGGTATCTTCCACAAGTTAGTCCTGGACCTTCTGCTTCTTCTTCAGTGCTAATCCTAACCTCATTAGTTCCCATAGGTTTAATTATCATCTCGGTGAAGACGGATTTCCATATCTATATATCCAGCCCTACCTTCTCTACTGTCTTCCAATCTCTTCTTTCCAACTTCACATTGGACATCTAGAACTGACATCTTAAGCTGGACGTTACCAAAACGGAACTTGTTTTCTTTCCCCTTGAATCCTGTCAGCTCCCAGACTTCCCTTTTATTGTCAAGGACACCACTATTTTCCCAGGTTCATGACCTCAGTATCCTCCCTAGTTTCTCATTCTCTCGTGTCCAAAAAATTGCCAAGACCCTTCATTTCTACCTTCATAACATCTCTTGTTTAGATCCCCTTCTCTCTTCTGATATAGCCAGCACCCTGGCATAAGGCTTTATTACCTCATGCCTGGACTATTGCTTTATGGGAGGTCTGCCTGCCTGAGTCTCTTCCTACTTCCTGCCTCTACTCAGCTGTCACCTTCCTAAAGCACAGAGCTGTCTGTCTGTCTGTCTGTCTCTGTCTCTTTTGACACACACACATACACACACACTCACCAAGAGCTACTGTCTCTATTATGTCCATGTTCAAATGTAAAATCTGCTTTTCTTTCAAAGCCTTTCCCAGGCTAGCCCCTTCCTACCTTTCCTGTCTTCTTATACTTTACTTGACACCACATACTCTGCTTGTTTTGCTATTCCTTGCACAAGATACTCCATCTGCAAACTCTGTTCTTTTTCATTGGTTGTCCCCCCATGCCTGGATTACTCTTGCTCTGCATCTTCATCTCCTACCTTCCCTTTCTTCCCTGGATTTCTTCAAATCCCAGTAAATGTCCCACCTCTTGCAAGAAGCCTTAATGTTTATACCACCCCCACCCCGATTATCTCCCATTCACCTTATAAATATCTTACTAAATCATGTAGTTGTTTTATGTTGGCTCCCCAGTAGATTGTAGACTCCTAAAAGGCAAAGACTATGTTTTTCCATTTTTTTTTGTATCCTCAGCACTCAGCATAGTGCCTGGAAAATAATAAATACTTAATAAATGCTTGATTTGATGGCATATGTGGATGGGTCACCACTTCTTGGGATTAGAAGAAACTTGAATCTACACCTTACTAACCATCCCATTCATAGCATAGGATACCTGACATATGGCTATTGAGCTCTTGCTTTGAGACCTCCAGGGACGAGGAACTTACTACCTTCCGAGTACAATCCATTTCTTTTTTCTTAACGCTCTTACTGTTGGGATGCTTTTTTTTTTTCTCCCATCAACTCCAAATCTGCCTCTCCATAACTCCCATCCATAATTCCCGGTTCTGTCCTCTGGAAACAAGCAGAACATACTTCACCCCCTTTGGAGAGGCCAGCCTGCTATCCTGCGTGTCCCACTCTCCCTGAGCCCAAATCTTCTCTTCTCTGAGCTAAACATTTCTCCATCTTTTAAGCTTTCCTCATATGGCATGGCCGCAAGGCCCTCTGACTTTGTTTGTCTTTAATACTTATGTAACATAACACTAACATCCAATGATATCTCCCTGGTGTTTGTTTTCCTGGTGTGCTTTAAAATTCTTATTCTTAATGATTGAGCAGTTAAGCAATGAACAGTGTATATAATTATTTGTTTGCTCCTGTCATCACAGCATCATTATTCTGCTGCTAGGAAATATGGATTTTATCTCCTGCTTGAGCAGCATATGCATGCAAATAATTTTTGTGTATTTGTAGAAGGATATTAAATTCAAGTGCTCCTCCGGTGACTTAAAATGGATTAAAACTCCACCACAAAATGTCTTCTTAGACAAAGGATGGACTTGAGAAAAGGACAAAAGTCGATCGGAATGTCACCATCTGGCACTCTAAGGTGGGCCCATAGCAATGGCACATGTGATCCCACTCTCACAGCACCTCTCAGTATGAAGGCCACCCTGGATTTATTGGCAAAGTCAATGGCTACTAGTGGAATTCTAGATCCTTTCCAAGTAGACAGACTTTTCTTAGAGTCCCTGTAATGGACTCGTTGACTCTTGTGCAGGGACTAACCTAGCAGACAACTTTGGAAGACTGTCTGCTAAGGCACAGGGACGTTGTCACATCTATGAGTTGAATAGCTATTCCAATGAAAACAAAAGTCCCTGAAATGTATTCTGTTCACTTCTTTTTTTTGTAACATTGAGTTAAGATGACATTTCTGAATATCAGCAAAATCATGTATCTTTTTTTGATATTTGATATTTGATTTGAGCAAACTCAAATATCAAAAATATTTGAATATTGTTCTTCTTATCTCTTCTAACAAACATGATAAGTGTTTAAAATGAGTAGGGACCCTTGAGATTATCTAGTTTAGTCAGTTTACTTAGGAAACTGAGGCCCATAATGCAGAAATTGCATGCCAAGGTCATACAATTTACATCCAAGGCAGAATTCAAACCGAGCTGTCCTGGAAGGGAGATACAGGGCTCTTTTTAATACATGTCCATATTTCCTTCTGACTGTGCACCAACCTTTAACTTCTTCATTCCAACCATCAAAAATGTTTGTATCTTTGATTATTCATGTGTCACCAGTAATTTCCAAACACAGACTGATGCCAAGGGCTTCTGGGTACTTCTGACATTAGCCAGAGTTTGCACATTAGACACCTGAGATTAATTTGTCTCTGAGTCAGATGCACACAACACACTAAATTTACTTTGTTTGAAGTGGTATTGCAGAAAGGGAGGCCTGGTTGGGATCTGGCATTGTCTGCAGGTATTTGTTATTAAAAAATTACCATTTATTTCTTGTGTTTGCTTTGATAACATCATTATTCTCCCTACCCCAAAAATAGGGTTGAGCTATTTTTGCCTGTGTCTGAATGGGTGCCAGTCTGCCACTGCTAGAGAAATGTGGAGGTAGGATAGTTTGAGATACCCGTCTGTGACATAAACTGACATTTGTAGCTGTTGAAATCTACAATTTATATATGGCAGGTCAAACATTGGCTTGATGGGTGAACTTCTCTGCGTGCTGTGTGCTGCGTGCTGCCTCCCCCCATCCTCTGTGCACTGGGAAACTTGGGAATGCTTAGTATGGGGTGGTGACTTGATAGTTATTTGTCCTTTCCAAGAGTTTCTGGAATTGCCCGATGTTGACATTTTTACTCTCCCAGTGAAGCTGTCGCTAACTCGAGCACCTAGCCAATTGGATAGTGTCTGTGACAGATAAAAAAGGGTTCACTTTAAAAATGGTTTTCACTTTTAAAAAAAACTGGGAAAGGGATGGGCATATAGACACAGAGCTAAATCATAAGAGGAACTAAACTTCCTTTGTCTTGGCAAGAGGAGGATTGCTTCTTTTAGGCCATGAAGATAATTTAAAGAAGTCCTTGCTTTAGCTCATTATCAATTAATGCTCATTGGAATAGGATGGGCTGGAAAAGCATCTTTGCCCCAGGAGTATAGTGTAAGGTAGAGAGCAACACCTTGAGAATCACAAGAGAAATTCTGGTGTTAGGCAGCCACCACAAAGCGTGAGGCAGGAGAGATGCCCTCATATTTAAGGATAATTAAACAAAAGCAATGAAGAGAATGTAGGGGGAGAGTTAAGATCCTGAAACAGAAGGGTTTGTCAGGGGCACAAACAGCAGGGCACCGGCCTTCACAGGCAAGAACTCTGCAGCCCAGAGTTCGATGCTGAGTCTGCCACGGGGCAGGGAATAGAACAGGGCTGAGCCAAGGAGGAGCTCACTTGGTTGTGAATGGCATGGCCATGAGCAAAGGAAGGGAAGGAAGCATTCATTCAAGCTTCCTATTTTAACTCTTCAGTCTTGTTTAGTAGGTGCTCTCCTGTGTTGTTGTGGGGGCACATGCTGTGAGCGCCCACTCAATTCTTGCAGACTCTGCCAGGAGATCTGATTCTAACCCCTCTCTACTCTCTGCTACCTGTGTGGACAAATGCTTTCCATTCTTAGGGCCTGTTTTCTTCTCAGTAAAAGAAAGGGTTAGACCAAATGATCTCTAAATTCTGTTCCAGTTTAAAATCTGCAATCCCATAATGCCTTTCAACTTTGAGTTCTATGATCCTCTCATCTACATCTACAATGGTCAAGGACCAGAGTAAAGACTTTGAAATAGAGTTAGAAACAATGGCAAAACAAGTGGTGTTATCCTATTCTCCTAGTACACTAGTACATACTTGCGGGGGGTGGGGGGGCTTGAAGGAGCCCGGAACTGGCCAGAATTAGCTTGTGCTAAGATTTGTAAAGAAAGTCCCTAGACTCCAGCTGGAGGGTTCTAACTGCTTGACCATCAGCCTAAGCTTGCAACTCATTAGCCTAAGTAAGTAAATAAGTAACTTGCTAGTTCCAGTCTCAACATTTCTGTTGCCTTCCTAGTAAGAACGTCAAAGGAGCTGTCCTTGTGGATTTGTGGTTAGCTCATTGGATATCACCTCCAGCTCTGGGTGCTGTACCAAGTGCCAAGAACATGGAGGAGCTGAGGTGACTCAGAGCTCTGCCTCTTCTTCCTTGGGGAACTGAATACAAGTCACTACCCTGCTGTGAGCCTCAAAATGACGGGCTAGGACTAGAAGATCTTCTGGGTCCATTCATCCTCTAATGCCATGATCCTCACTTTGAGATAAATACACTCCCTTATTATCTTTTTGTATTTGTGATCTCATCTTCTTGCAGTGCTTTAATGTTATCAACTCGAAACAACTCTGGAAGGCAAATATTGCAAATCTTATGATCCCATTTTATAGATGAGGAAGCTGAGCCTCCAAGAAGTAGTCACTTGCCCACAATGAATAGGGACCTGCCTCAGCAACAAGATTGCCAATCATACTGTTCACTTTTATTTTGTGTTCCCCAAAAGGATTATAGGAGTATAAAGCCAGAGCTGGAAGGGACCTTAGGTATCATCCAGCCTGGAGGTGAGGAAGGGAGGCTGGGAAGTGCAGTGATTTGCCAAGATCACATGACATGTGGCAGACCTAGGATTGGAACCATGACTCCCCACCCAGCACTTTGCCTAAGGCTGACTCCACATGGACACCCACACTTGTTGAACGTGATTGGATGGACGCAGCGTGGCTCCTAATGGGGTCCACTTGGGACTGGGGTCGGGGAGGCTCGTAAAGCCATTCCCGTGCATCATACCGGGAATCCTGAAGTTGATGCACCAATGTGGGTTTTTTCCTCAGCTGGTCGCTGAGTTTTGCAGGAACGTATATGCAGATATACTTTGTTCCAGATGAGGTGAAGCTTGACGAGCCTAAGGTATTATTTCCCAGACAGAGGCTACTGCATTCAGTCCATTGGCTCTCTCCCTTCTCACTCCATCTCCATAATGGAGTTTTTTTTTCCTCCAGGCTAGACTGCTAATGAGGTAGTAAGAGTGACTTTATCATAAACCAAGGGAGAGATTGTATGGGGGTCGGTGGGGGTGCTCAAGTGTGGGGCAGTTTGAGTGTGTGTACAGCTCTGTGGGTGACCATTATTAGTGACTATTGTCTCTGAATGAGGATGATTCACTTTCCTCACACTTGGGGACTTGGCTAGAAGGATCTCATCAGGGTTCTACCTATACATATATATATATATATAATATTCATATATATGTATATATATATATATATATTTCAATTTTCCCAAGAGGCAGAAGGTAGCATTCTTTTGACTCTCCCCTTTTAGAAGAGCTCACATGAGGTATAGAAATTGGTGAGGAGGAAACTCATACCATCTGATACCTTCTTATTTTAACTACTTTTTGTGCTGACTAGAGGCTAATACCATTTTTTTTCTATGCTACTGAAAGAGTTTAAGAGATGTCAGAGCCCACTAAAGTTTGGCACTCTGAGATAAAGCCCCGTTTGCCCTGCTCTAGTTATAACCTTACAAATAAGAAATATTTAGTGACTAAGTTTAGGTGTGCAGTTAAAAAGTTCAGAAGAAATGACTGTTTAACGGAGCGCTTGAAGGAGAGACTCTCTCCCGCCCCTACCTTCCAATCTGTTCCCTGGGACAGATAATAACATCACATAGAAATTGAAAGATTTCTTTCACAGATAACGGCGTCGACTGAAATTACAAAAGAACTGCAGTGTTCTGTTGTGCTTTTTGTTTTTCCCTTGAGGAAGTTTCCTACCATATAATTGACCCCCCACACACACTCCCCAACCCAAGTCAGAAAATATAAGAAAAAGAGAGAGTGAGGAGGCAGATGCTGTATATGGGATTTACGAGAAACACCGTCTCCTATTAAGACAATGATTTGTCATCACCCAGCACTGAGGCAGGTAGGAAAGTGTGAACCTGCAACTGACTGACCTTTGGAAGCTTCCTTCTTTGTGTAGTTGATCCTTCTGGGGTCGAGGTAGATTTCTTTTTGCTTTGGGCTTGAACGAAATGAAGCCGGAAATGGGTATGGAGGTGGTGAGGGAAGATCCGAGGGCAAGTTCATTTACCCACCACTTAGGCATTGTAGCAGCTGGGTTTGGCTTGATCTTTTTTGATCTGCTGAAGCTGCCATACATGCCCTCGGCTACTCATGAAAACGGGAATAAATTGTACAGTTCTCCTCTGCGTGGAAGGGGGAGGCAGTCTACACAATCAAACAGAAATCACCAGCCAGGCCGGGCCTTTTCTGAATACTGATCTAGCTGTCACTTAGCACCTAAATCTTGTTTCTTCCTGATACCAATTTTGCCAATTTGGTTTTTTTTTTTTTACTTTTTTTAATGTACATTTTTGGTAGTGGAGGGCCATCCCTTGGATCAGCTCTTGGTGCGGCCATGATGACCTTGGCGTTGAGGGATGAGGATGTTGCCCAGAGCTTGGGCTTGCTGAGCTACAGCGAGAGAGGTCACCTACATACTATTTGTCCACAGATAACGTCATCAGACTTCCACTTCAGCTCGATATTTCCTAACAGAGTATATTTGCCTGGGCTTGCGTTCAGAAGGAGTAAGTAGAAATGTGCTTATGGTCTTGTATTTTGAATAAAGACCTGCACTCAGATCACACCCCCAATACTTAGTAACTGTTCCCAGGAGAATTGGAAGCCTCTTGAGGGAAGAGACAATTTCATTTTTGTCTTTATACTTCCCACTGACACAGAGGAAGTGATTAATAAATGGGTGTTTAAGTGAATTGACCATGAGAAAGTTCTGTATCCTTTCACAGCTTAGTAAGACTATGAGGTAGAGCTGGGTAAGGGGACTGTCTTCATCAACCATAACTGAGGCCCTTGATACTTTAGTGAACCACCTAGCTGCCTGGGAACTATATGAGGGATTACTCCTTAAAAGCAGGGACTGCCTATCTATTCCTTTTTTTCTCTGTTTAATGTCAAATGCCCTTTAATTTTCACAGGGATAAGACAAAATATTTTATCAAGAATTGACAATCTAGATGTAGCATATATTTCTACCATGTTTAACTTGTATTGGATCACTTGCCATCTAGGGGAGGGGGTGGGAGGAAGGGGAGGAAAAATTAGAACATAAGATTTTACAAGAGTTAACGTTGAAAAATTATCCATGCATATTTTTCATTTTTATGAAATTTATTTTTATTAAAGTTTTTATTTTTCAAAACATGTACACTTTTTATTTTTATGAAATTTCTTTTTTATTAAAGCTTTTTATTTTTCAAAACATATGCTTGGACAATTCTTTCAACATTAACCCTTGCAAAACCTTGTGTTCCAATTCCCCTTTCCCCATGTCCTCCCCTAGGTGGATGGTAGTCCAATACATGTTAAACATGGTAGAAATAGATGTTAAATCCAGTGTCTATGCATATGTTTTTGAAAATAAAAACTTTAATAATGATAACAAAAGAACTGATAGTCTTCATGGGGGAGCTCACAAATGAGTAGCTTGATTACCGAAGGACTAACGGCATATTTTAGATTTGGGGGAATTTTTCAGGGTTTCCCATAATTCAAATGCTAGCCATTCCAAAAACCTTACTACCCACAAAAATATGAAAATCATCATCTGAGGCACAAAACCTCTACTTGCCTTTTTTGTATCATTGGCGCTTAGCACAGCACTTGGCACACAGTAGGTACTTAATAAATGCTTATGGGCCAGGACCTATTAACTTGTTTAAAAAGTTTTTTCTTAACTGTACCTAATGTAGTTGGTCTTCTTTAAGTTTTTTTCATGGTTCCTTTTGTGATCCTATGTATTTTATTCTGTGAAATGAAAAGCATGATTCTGATAGTGATCTGGAGGCCTACCCAGACTGGGGATGCCAAGCAGGTACAGGGCCCAAACAAGAGGAAGAAGCCTTGGGCTCGGTGCTTTGGAAGGCTCTTTCCAGCTCCGAATCTCAGACTCCTTCCTTTGGATCTTGTCACTTCTGTCTTCTAGTTTCTTCTATTAAAATAAAGTTATGATGTCCCCAGGGCAGGGTATCTCCAGGCTTCCACTTATTGGTCCCTTCAGGGGAATCGAGGGAAGAAGAGGCCCACAATTTTGTTCTCTCAGTTCTTCTATACTAGCGTGGTCCTGGGCTCCAACCATCTAAGGACAGCAAGGCTCTTTGGAGATGGCAACCCAGAGAGTAGGATTCATGTGGAGGGGGAACTGCAAAGTGAGGAGGAGTATGGACAGGCATGACAGACAAATCTCCCAACCTTGGCCAGGGATCACCCCTTTGTTGAGCCTCTTGTCTGGGCACTAGCTACCCAGCTGGTACCTGATTGAATGATTGATTAACTGGAGGGGTATGTGTTTAATTGTGTCCTGTCTTTATTTGGCCTTTAATGGATAGCTCCTTTCTGTGATGGCCTCAGGTACCTCGAACGGAGTTACAAAATGAATAAATGGCTAAGTGAGTCACCAGTCCTTGATACACCATGGATAAGGGCCTGTGGCCCAAGCGTTCTGGCTCTGCCCACTTAGCCAGCAGAATCCAATGATGATAAATTGAGTTTAATGCTTGCAATTCCCAGGCAAGAAAAACATGCCACATTTAAATGGAAAACTACCCAGAGGGCTGTTGGGTTTGAGTTGTTGTTGTTTCTGACTGGCAAACTCCTCCAAGGATGATTTATAGCAGGAAGAGAGCCAGCAGCAAAATATCCAAAACACAAGCCTTGAACTTTTCTTTTTGCTGTTCCTTTGTCAAAGCTTCCTAAGTAAAGCCGGCTGCCGGGAACCTTCGAGATCATGGCTACCAAGCTCTCCTCCACGGACAAGGACATTAAGGAACAAAGAGAGCCCGGGGGGCCCATAGCTGTAGAACAGCACGGAGCCTTGGAAAGTATTTGGTCTAAGAAATGGAGGCCAAAAGAAATGAAGTGATTTAGAATCACATAAGTAGTAGGTAGAGGACCCAGAATGCTGTGCAGGGTCAGCTGACTCCCAGTGCCAAAGCACCATGTTTTGTGTTGATTATGAATTTGACTGGTGTGGACATTTCCATATGCAAAGGGCAGAAAAAGAGAGTTCTATATGAAACCGGGTATGGCTATTACGTGCAGTTTCTTTGCTTCAGAGAGTATATTGAACATAGTCAGACTAATGCTTGTCTGTATCCTCTTCTGAACTTTCTTCTGCTCTCTTCAATGCCTTTTTCAAATGTTTCCTTGCCTCACTTTTATTTATTTATTTTTTGCATCACCCTCTTTATGCCCTTACTCCCTTTGTAACTCTCTCCCCACCCTAACCCCCAGAATGAAAAACCTCGGTTGTGGCTGAGGGAATAGTCAAGCAAATCCGAGTCACACAGAGACTGTGTCTGAAAATGGCAGTCTCCTTCTGCACCTACCTTGGGGTGGCAAGCATTATGAGCCGGCAAGTAGTCGAGCCAGAATTTGAACCCACGTTTTCCTGCCCCTGATCCAGCTTTTTTCAGATTCAGTTCCCTGAAATGAAATGAGGCAAATGGAGGTTTTGAAGTCAGTCCTAAAGTGGTGTCCAGAGAGGGGTATTTTGGCCTACGAGGTCCCTGGAAAATAGTGAATGGAGATTGACCCCCCTTTTCCAGAAATGATTTCCAGAAATGATAATTAAGTAAAAGCTATTGTTGTTTGGTCAATTGTCCAAATCTTTGTGACCACCTTTGGGGTTTTCTTGGCAAAGATACTTGGAGTGATTTGCCATTTCCTTTTCCAGCTCATTTTACACATGAGAAAACTGAGGCAGACAAGATGAAGTCACTTGCCTGGGGTCACAAAGCTAGGAAGTGCTAAGGTCACATTTGAATTCAAGTCCTCCTGATTCAGGGGTGGTACTCTATCCATTGTGCCACTGAACTGAGGAAAGTAAAGTAAGAGATGCAAAGAGGGGTATGCTTAGGCAGTCTGGGAAAAGACTGCAGTGGTGTCTACCTAAGGGGCCTTATATGTAAATCAAGCTAGGCTAAATGACTTTTAAGTCACTTCTTGCTCTTAACCCAATAAACATGTGTGGTTAAGGGTGAGGAGAGATGTGGGAGTTAAAAATGAAGAAGGAAGGAGGAGAGTTGGTGGGGCTGAATGGGGGAAAGGAGGGTATGAGAGGGAGGAAGAGAGAAAGAAAGAGACAGACAGAGAGAGGAGAGACAGAGAAGGAGGGAGGGAAGGGGAGAGAGAGAGAGAGAGAGAGAGAGAGAGAGAGAGAGAGAGAGAGAGAGAGAGAGAGAGAGAGAGAGAGAGAGAGAGAGAGAGAGAGAGAGAAAGCATTAATTCCTTACTATGGTCCAGGCACTTTGGTAAGTGCTAGAGCTACAAATACCAAATACAAGACATACAGTCAAGGAAGAGAACATTCTCTTCTTATGGGAAGACAGCCCATACAGGGGAGTGGTAACTGACCAGGGAATATTGTCAGTGGATTGACATGTCCTTTCTGGGAATGGAAATCTTGATTCCATTAGCAGTCTCAGTGCTCAAGTTGGACGCGGCTCATACAGATAGGAGGTGAAAGAGCCAGAATGAAAAGCAGAGTTAGTGAGAAGAGATGGCTGAAGAAGGCTGGAGAGAGGTGATATCAGCCCCAAAGTGAGGGAGTGATTTTAATCATCTCAAGTTCCAAGCAGCAGAGAGCATCTTACAATGGAGAACATATTTGTTTGCTTTTGTTTTTAACCCTGCTGTAGGTTGATTACCTGGGATACCAGGAAAAACACCCCTGTTGTTTTTAAATGTTGATGTTTACATTCATGCTGTAGAATTACAGGTTTCAGTTTTATCCCAGATGGTTTTTGAAAAGGACGACAAAAAGGTTCTGCCCAGGGAAGGATTATAACCCTGTTTCTGTCCAAGTCTGGGATGGTTTTGTGGAGGGAGAACTCTTCTGTATGAATGCAAATAAGGAGGGAGATGTGCCTCTGGATTGGCTAACAGAATGCTGAGTATGACACTGTGTGCCTGGGAGAGGGATTTAATTCAGTAATTTGGAGACAGAAGTAGAAAGAGTTTGGGATGGGATGGGAGAGAGAGACAGAGAGACAAAGAGACGTGCAGAGAGAGAGCCAGAGAGAAAAAGATAGAGAAAGAGAGAGATAGAGACAGACAGAGACAAAGAAAGAGACACAGAGACAGAGAAAGAAACAAAGAGACACAGAGAGGGAGAGAGACCGAGACAGAGAAAGAGGGAGAGAGAACAAGACGGAGAAAGAGACAGTCAGAGAGAGATCTTTGAATTATGGCTGAAAGCCACTGGAGGCAGAGATGAATGGGAGCCAGCCCCATCATGTTCCCTGACCTTTGAGGCTTCCAATTCTAGAGAGTGCTGTAACTCTGCTGTATACCTCCCTTTGATAGATCATTCTCTCTCTTCTGATTTGAGCTTAGATGTTATCTCACTTCTGCATGAAGAGCCCATTTACTCTTTTTGATTAAAACTTTTTATTTTCAAAACATATGCATAGATAATTTTCAACATTCACCCTTGCAAAACCTTGTGTTTCAAATTTTTTCCCTCGCTTCCCCTAGACTGCAGGTAATCCAATGCACGTTTAACATGTGCAATTTTCCTGTATATGTATTTCCACCATTATCTTGCTGCACAAGAAAAATCAGATCAAAAAGAAAACAAAATGAGAAAGAAAACAAAATTCAAGCAAACAACAACAAAAAAGGTGAAAATACTATGCTGTGGTCCATACTCAGTTCCCACAGTCCTCTCGCTGGGTATAGATGGCTCTCTCAGTCACAAGATCATTGGAACTGGCCTGAATCATCTCATTGTTGAAGAGAGCCAAGTCTATCAGAATTGATCATCATATAATCTTGCTGTTGCCACATATAATGATTTCCTGGTTTACTCACTTCACTCAGCATCAGTTCATGCAAGTCTCCCCAGGCCTTTCTGAAATCCTCCTGCCAATTGTTTCTTACAGAACAATAATATTCCATCACATTCATATACCATAACTTATTCAGCTTATTCAGTTTTTTTCTGAATACATGCAAAGATAGTTTTCAACATTCACCTTTGTAAAACCTTGTGTTCCATGTTTTTCTCCCCCCTCCTTCCACCCCTTCCCTTATTTCCCACCTCGTCCTTACAGCAAGTAATCCAATATAAGTTAAACATGTGCAGTTCTTCTAAACACATTTCCACATTTATCATGCTGCACAAGAAAAATCAAATCAAAAAAGGAGAGAAAAAACAAAGTAAACAACAACAAAGGTGAAAATATTGTGTTGTGATCCACATTCAATCCCTACAGAGCTCTCTCCAGATGCAGATGATTCTCTCCATCACAAGTCTATTGGAATTGACCTGAATCACTTCATTGTTGCAAAGAGCCATATCCATCAGAGTTAATCCTCACATAATCTTGTTGTTTCTGGGTACGATGTTCTTTTGGTTCTACTCACTTCACTCAGTATCAGTTCAGGTAAGTCTCTCCAGCCTTCTGTGAAATCAGCCTGCTGGTCGTTTCTTACAGAACAATAATATTCCAGTTGGAGGGAATGTGAGAAAACTGGGGCACTGATACTTTGTTGGTGGAACTGTGAACAGATCCAACTATTCTGGAGAGCAATTTGGAGCTATGCTCAAAAAGTTATCAAACAGTGCATACCCTTTGACCCAGCAGTGTTTCTACTGAGCCTATATCGCAAAGAGATTTTAAAGGAGGGAAAGGGCCCCACATGTGCAAAAATGTTTGTGGCAGCCCTTTTTGTAGTGGCAAGAAACTGGAAATTGAAAGGATGCCCAACAATTGGAGAGTGGCTGAATAAATTATGGTATATGAATGTTATGGAATATTATTGTTCTATAAGAAATGACCAGCAGGACGATTTCAGAGAGGCCTGGAGAGACTTGCATGAACTGGTGCTGAGTGAAGTGAGCAGAACCAGGAGATCGTTATTCACGGCAACAACAATACTATATGATGATCAATTCTGAAGGACATGGCTCTCTTCAACAATGAAACATTTCAAACCAGTTCCAATTGCTCATTGATGAAGAAAACCATATACACCCAGAGAGAGGGATATGAACGTGGACCATAACATAACATTTTCATGCTCTCTATTGATGTTTGCTTGCATTATGTTTCCCTTCTCAGATTTTTTTTCTTGTAGATCCGTCTTATCTTGCACAGCAAGATAACTGTATAAATATGTATACACACATTCGATCTGTCAAATATTTTAACACAATTAACATGTATTAGACTTCTTGCCATCTAGGGGAGGGGTGGGAACTGGGGGGGGGAATTTGTAACAGAAAACTTTGCAAGGATCAATATTGAAAAATAACCCATACATATGTTTTGCAAATAAAAAGCTTTAATAAAAAAATGAATAATTAAAACAAGAACAATAATATTCCATCACATTCATATACCATAACTTATTCAGCCATTCTCCAATTGATGGGCAGCCACTCACTTTCCAGTTCCTTGCCACTAAAAAAGGGCTACCACAAACATTTTTGCACATGTGGGTGCACTGTGTTTGAATCCCAAAGATATCATAAAAAATGGAAAAGAAAACTGTGCATACCCTTTGGGCATAGTTTCAAATTGCTCTACATAGCAGTTGGATCAATTCACAACTTCACCAGGAATACACTAACATCCAAGTTTTCCCACATCCCCTCCAACATTCATTATCTTTTCCTGACATCTTAGCCAATCTGAGAGGTGTGAAGTGGTACCTCTGAGTTGTTTTAATTTGTATTTCTCTAATCAATAGTGATTTAGAGCATTTGTGTATGACTAGAAATGGCTTTAATTTCCTCTCCTGAAAATCATCTATTCATATCCCTTTGATCATGTATTAATTGGCTTATATTCTTTTTTAAAAATTTTTATTTATTTATTTTTTATTTGCAAAACATGTGTGGGTAATTCTTCAACATTAACCCTTACAAAGCTTTCTGTTACAAATTTTTCCCCCCCAACTCCCCACCCCTCCCCTAGATGGCAGGATATCCCCTACATGTTAATTATGTTGAAATACTTGACAAATAGAATATATGTATACATATTTCCACACTTATCATTGTTGTGCAAGAAAAATTGTATCTACCAGAAAAAAAAATCAGAGAAAGGAAACACAATGCAAGCAAATATCAATAGAGATCATGGAAATGATATGTTGTGGTCCACATTTTACATCCCTCTCTCTGGGTGTATATGGCTTTCTTCAGTGAACAATTGGAAGTGGTTTGAAACATTTCATTGTTGAAGAGAGCCATGTCCATCAGGATTGATCATCATATAATATTGTTGTTCTTGGCTTGTATTCTTAAAAATTTAAATCAATTCTCTATGTATTTCAGAAATGAGGCCTTTATCAGAAACACTGGCTATAAAATTTATTTCCCAAATTTCTGCTTCCTTTCTGATCTTGTCTGCATTGCTTTTGTTTGTGCAAAACCTTTTTAATTTAATGTAATCAAAATTATCCATTTTGAATTTTATAATGTTCTCCAGTTCTTTTTTTGCCATAAATTCCTTCCTCCTCCACAGATCTGAGAGGTAGACTATCCTTTGTTCTTCTAATTTGCTTATAATATCACTTTTTATTTCTAAATCATGAACCCACTTCGACCTTATCTTGGTATGTAGGGTGTTAGGTACTGGTCAATACCTAATTTCTGCCATACTATTTTCCATTTTTCCCAGCAATTTTTGTCAAATAATGAGTTCTTATCCCAAAAGCTAGAGTCTTGGGGTTTATCAAACACTAGATTACCATAGTCATTGACTATTATCTTACATCCATTTATACTCCATTTATACTTTTTGAAACAAAGATCAGGGAGGGAAAGTGTCCCAGTTGATTTCCCCTTCTGATAAGGTACACTTCTCATCATTGATTCCCCTCTCATCTGTGGTAGTGTTCTGAACAAATCTAAGAACATTTAGTGGAGGGAGAGAGGGCTAGGATGGTAAGAGGAACAGACACTGTATCCTGCACAAATCAGTCGAAGGACCTCAGAGTATTTAGTCTACAAAAGAAGAACATCGTTTGGGGAACATGCTGTAACTACCTCGAAATTATTTGGCGGGTTTTTCATAGGAGAACTCTTTGTTCCTGAATCCAAAGTGGAAAACTCCATGATGGGGAAAGGTTCCAGGGAACCAGATTAAGGCTCAATGTCAGTACAAACATCTTAACAAGAACTCTCCTCAAGTGCAGTGGGGGCAGCAGACCACTAATAGGTCTCCTCGTGCAAAAAGTATTCGGCCAGGAGGACTGGACTTCAAATTCTGCCTCACATACTAACTGGGCCAGTTAATGTGACCCTAGATAAGTAACGTAACTTCTTCCCGCACCTCACAGGATTGTTGTGAGAATCAAATGAGATAATAATTGTAACATGATTAGCAAAGTGTTTGGTGCAGAGTAGGAGCCATATAAATGCTTCCTCTCTTCTCTTCCTCTCATGAATTATTCTCTTTTTCTAAAAATCTTCCAGCACAGATTGGATAATCATTTATCAAGTTGTTTTTTTTTTTTTTGTGGGGGACATTCAGGGAAGGGAGGCAGGGTTATTCAGGTACAAGTTGAAACCTCTAATATCCCATCCTAGCTGGGAGAGTCTGCGATTCTCCTAATCACCGGCTCTGCTTTGAGAATCAGACATCTGCTATTGAACTGCCTTTTTTAGAGGAAGCACACAGGAAGATTCTGGGAGTGGGAAGCATTAACCTTGGTTGCAGTCAATCAAGGGGCCTCCTGAGCAGCTGTATTTAATGATCCAGAACCATGGAAGGTCAATAAAATGTCTAACTCTGTTGTTAGTCTGAATTCTACTGCTAATATATTCACGATTCCTTTTCCTGATGTCACCTGCTCCATCTTTTTACCAAAAAAAAAAAAGATGTCAGAAGAATTGTAGATGGACAGAGAGAGAGGGTGTAAGGAGGAAGGGCTTTACTCACTTTTTAGTAAATGAAAATATGGGGCTGGTGGTGCTTTTAAAGAGCCAGCTCATGCAGCAGATTGTAGTAATTCAAAGTGGAAAGGAAGTTGGAAGTCATTGAGTCATTTTCCCTGATTGAACAAAAGGGGAAACTAAGGTCCAGAGAGAGAGTCACCAGAGATCAAGAAAGGTAGCAGTTTGCAAAGAGTCATTTCTCATTCCCAATTCACTTCAGGAAGAGTCCATGAAGTACCTCTGAAGCCAAGGCACTGTGCTAGCCTTTAGATCTCCTAGAATGAAACGGCCCCTGCCCTCGGGAAGCTTACATTTTATTAGGAAATATAACATGCTAACAGCTAAGTAAACCAGTCATGCAAGTAAGGCTAAAGCATGAATAAATAGGAGAGTAGTTTATATCATGGATGTGAAAAGCTTTGGTAAATAGCAAACTTTTCACTATACTCAGAAGTTTAACGAGGATGGGGCCCCCAAGACTTTGTTCCAGGATGTTGCCACCTTGCTGGAATATTGAGGAAGTAGGGGAAGGGTTCTTTTTCAGCATGGTAGTCTGGAGACTATTATTCTAGCTGTACCAGCACAATCCCTTGCCTTACTCAGGACCACTACTTTCAGTATTCTGTTGCTATGGTAACCTTCTCCCAGGGTCCCCTTTTCCCTCTAACTCCCACAGAGGTGCTGTCCAGACTAGGGGATAAGCCACCCCTTCTTCCAACATGATTGCACCTGTGATTGAACCATCCACCATAGGGACAGATTGCCCTCTCCCCCATACCCCTGCTGCTGTCACTGCTGCCTTATCCCATTGGGCTACCCTCTTATATTGCTATTGCTCTTTAGCCCGTGTTGTTGCCCAGAAACTCCCCCCATCCCGGTGAAAAAAATTGAGTATCCACAATCAATCAGCCAGGCAATCAATCAACAAGCATTTATCCTGATCTCACTGTGTGCCAGAGCCTGTGCTGAGCTTTGGGGACACGGGGACAAGACTCTTGGATCCTGTCAGGGAAACCATAGGTGGCTATACAGAGTCTCAATTCAAGGCCATTGTAGAGGAAGAGGAGGCCACTAGAAGCTGGAGGGATCACCGAGATAGAGCTAGTGAGGATCTTAGAGACTAGTCCACTCCCTTCATTTTCCAAATGAGGAAACTCAAGCCCAAGAAAGTCCCATGACTTCCTCAATGTCACAGAGAAATGTCACACCCTCTGAACCCAGAGCTAGTACTTTTCCCACCATCCCACATTGTATTATTATATATATATATATATATATATATATATACAAACACACTCTTCCGAGATCAGAAAAACATATATATTTTAACTCTACTGACTCTGCGTTAACAGCAGTGCTGATTTCTGCTCTAGTTACATTTGAAGAAGAGTACTTTCCTTCTGGAAAATCAGGATTTGTATCATGAGATAAAATGTTGTCGCAATGAAGAAATACTGTAAGATTGTCAGTACCATGGTAGTCTTTATCACTATAATTTCTGGGACAAATAGGTTCGGTTCTGAAGGAAAGGAAGGCTGTGCCGGCTAGAGGGGAGGAGGGTATGAATGTGTTCCGGTCTTGGGCAAAGGCACAGACTGAAAACGTTCCCTGTAAGAAAAACAGCAAGCTGACTGGCCTAATTCTACCACAGATCTTGCTAAGGAGAATAATATCTTAACAGGATTAGAAAGGGGAGGCGGCATCACTTTGGGAAGGGCTTTAAATGCCAAGCAGAGAATTGTCTTTGATCCTGAAGGCAATAGGGAGTCACCAGAACTTATTGAGTCAGGGAGTGGTCAGACTTAAACTTCAGAAAATAAAAATGACTTTGATTACTGTATGGGTGATGGGTTAGATCTGTTTGTGCTGGGTCAGCTGAGAGATGAGAAAGACCTGAACTATGCATGAAAGGGGAAAGTGCAAGAGCCACTGTACAAATCAAAATGCCCATATGTAGCCATAGCTTGCTTGTGTGGGGTAATAGAGAAAGAAATGGCAAACCGCTTCAGTATCTTTGCCCAAACAGGGTCACAGAGAGTCAGACATGACTGAAGCAGCTGAACAACAACTGTGGGATGGAGGAGAGCGAGTAGTTAAAGATGGCTCCAAGATTGCCAAGCTGGAAAGATAGCATTGCATTTGAAGGTAATAAGGAACGCTGGATTTGGGGGAAAAGATACATTTTGTTTTGAATGCATTGAGTTTGAGACACTTACAGGACATCCGGCTAACCTACCGAGTCCACTATCATCTCTGATAAGCTCCAATACATAGATCAAGGACATCCACTCCTCTGAGTCAGGGATCTTATTTCTTTTTTTTTTGTCAGTATTTTTTTATTAAAGCTTTTTATTTGTGTAACATATGTATGGGTAGTTCCCTAGCATTGATCTTTACAAAGCTCTCCATTACAACTTTTACCCCCAGTCCCCTCCCCTCCCCTAGATGGCAGGAAGTCCACTACATGTTAATAATGTAATAATAGTTGACAGGTTGTGCGAGAAAAATCCTATCTACAAGAAAAAAAAAAGAAAACCAGAGAAAGGCAACACAATGCAAGCAAACATCAATAGAGGGATCTTATATCTTAGTAACATTTTTTAATGTGTGAAATCTTATGAGAGTATTTAATGAGATTTTGAAAAGAAAAAAAAGCTGCATGACTTTGGGCATGTACCATCCCTTCTCTGAAACTTATGTTCTGCCCCTAAAAAATGAAGGTGGTAGATGCAGTTTTTCCAACAATACTTCTACATCCTCAGGAAAAAAGGTTTCCGTGTGGTGCATATAGATTGAGGAATATGATGGAGAATAGGCTGAGTCCTTTCCTTTGGTTTGGGTCTTGTCTTCCTTTTCATGTGAGTATTAAGGCCTTCTCTCAAGATTAGAAGAAATTGATTTGTAATTGATTAGATTATGCAGATATAATTTTGTAAACCACAATACAAAAGGGCATCTGGACATCTGGGGCATGAGTTGCTTTGAATGGCACACTATTTTGAATAAACCAGTTATCAACTGATGGTGGTTTTACTGTACTCTGCTCTCTTGGACACTATAAAATAGAAATAGCAGATCATGTGAGCCTTTGAAACTTCAAAGTTGCCCCTTTTTTGGTACTGCATTTTGGGTCTCACTGTAAATTGGGATAAAGCTTGAAAGGAAGTGCTGTTAGAATCAAGACCTTTGTAATAGCTTGGAAAGAAATGGATTTGTACCTTCTCATCCATTCTTTTCAACTGGGTACCCATCAGCACTGCTATAAACCCCTCTCAACAATCTTCCCACATTGAAGAAGAATTAGCTGCTCTCTGCTTGGCCCTAGTGGGTAAAATCAGAAGCACCGAAGGGTACATAAAAGATGACAAGTTAGTCTTGATGACAGGAAGGCCCTTTCTAAGCATAAAAGGTGTTCAAAAGTACAATGGACTGCCTTGGGAAGTGGCCGGCTCCCTCAGCAGAGGCTGGATGGCCGCTTGTCAGGGATGCTGTGGAGGAAGTTTTGGTCATTTATGGGTTGGTAGAGCTCACTGATTAATCATCATTAAGACCAGGAGTTCTTTTTCCATTTTTAATAACTTTTTGTTTTACCAAATACACAGAAAGATAGTTTTCAACATTCACCTTTGTAAAACCTCAGGTTCCAACATTTTCTCCTTTCCTCCACCCCCTCCCATGGACAGAAAGCAATCCAATATAGGTTTAATGTGTGCAGTTCTAAACATACTTGTATATGCTGCATAAGAAAATCAAATCAAAAGGTGAAAGAAAAAAAAACATGAGGAATAAAACAAGCAAACAAAGAACAACAAGAAAAAATAAGGTGAAAATACAATACTTTGATCCATTTTCAGTCTCCATAGTTTTCTCTCTGGATGCAGATGGCTCTTGGAATTGCCTTGAATCACCTCATTGATGAAAAGAGCCAAGTCCATCATGGTTGATCATCACATAATCTTTTGTTGCCATGTACAACGTTCTCTTGATTCTACTCACTTTGCTTATCATCATGATGTTGATGTAATTCTGTCCAGGCCTCTCTGAAATCATCCTGCTCATCATTCCTTATTGAACAATAATATTCCATTACCTTCATTTACCATAACTTATCCAGCCATTCCCCAACTGATGGGCATCCACTAACTTTCTACTTCCTTGTCACTTCAAAAAAGGCTGCTACAAACATTTTTGCACATGTGAGTTCTTTTTTCCTTTTTTATGAAGATCAGGGCTTAAAAGCCAGAGTCTGTGAGCTTTTTTAAATGAATTACTGTCTCTTAATAGACTTGGTTTCTTTTGTAATCCTAGGTATTTTATTTTATGCACTTAAACATGTTCTTTTAAGAAAAGGTCTTTAGGCTTCAGTAGACTATCAAAAAGCTCGGTGAAAACAATTAATAATAGTAATAATTACATTTATATGATGCTTTAAAGTTGGTAAAGTTTTTACATTATTATCTCATTTGACCCTCACCTCAGCTAAGGTAGGTAAGAACAATTACACACACACACACACACACACATACCTTGAATAATAAGTTCATGATTCTGGAATTCTATTATTATTTAGTTTCAAAGTCACGTCTGCATATTGTATTTTTTTCAGACATTAGTGTCAAGGTGTCCTAGTTCTGGGGTTTAACCAGTGCCTGAATGTCTGGGCTAATCTATAGAAAGTGTTTGGCTTGAGGATTATGTGAACTGTTTATGATGACTGTGCCTTATATCTTCCACGTATACAAAACACACTCAAGTGTGAATGATCGAGACCTCGTGTTGACTGGTACTAAAGTGCTTGATCTCCATTGGGCCACTTATGGATTCTCAGACTAATATTTTTGTGGTCCATCTGCTTGGTGTAGAAAAGCTCCCACTCACATTCATTGCCCCATCTTCAAGCCACATGACTGATCCTTTCTAAGACATCTCATGGTTGATAGCAGCTCTAGCCATCTCTGTTCCCATATGACCCAGATTCAGCAAATCTGGGTTTGAATTTTGACTTTGTCATAGTGCCTATATATCCTAGGGAAAATAATTTCACCTCTATGGGCCTCGATTTTCCCATTCTGTTTTTTTAAGCTAATAATATTTTATTTTTCCAATTATATGTAAAAATAGTTTTCAATCTTCAATTTTGTAAGATTTGGAATTCCAAATGTTTTTCTCCCTCTCTCCTTTACCCTCCCTCTCTCCAAAACAGCAAGCAATCTGATATAGGTCATACATATACGATCATTTAATTTTTATGTTAGTCATATCGTAAAAGAAAAATCAGAACAAAAGGGAAAAGTCATGAGAAAGAAAAAAAAAACAAAAGCTGAAAGAGTATTCTTTGATCTGTATTCAGAGTCCATAATTTTTTCTCTGGATGTGTACAGCATTTTCTTTTTTTTTGCTGAGGCAATTGGGGTTAAGTGATTTGCCCAGGGTCACACAGCTAGGAAGTACTAAGTGTCTGAGACCAGATTTGATCTCAGGTCCTCCTGACTTCAGGGCTGGTGCTCTATTCACTGCACCACCTAGCTGCCCCATGGATCACATTTTCCATCCCAAGTCTATTGGAATTATCTTGGATCATTCATTGTATTACTGAGAAGACCTAAGTCTGTCACAGCTGATCATCACATAGTAACATAGTTACTATGTACAGTGTTCTCTTGGTTCTGTTCACTTTACTCAGCATCGGTTCATATAAATCTTTCCATTTTCTCATCCTTGAAATAAGGAGGGGAGAGTAAATGACCTCTTAGGTCTCTGCCAGGGTTTTGATTTATGATTGTTTGGATAAGGTGAACCAAGACTCTAGCTTATAAAATTCGTGTTTCTATTGGTGGGGTAACAGTAAGTCATTTTTATGTCTTTAACGCTGTAGCTCAAATTAGTTTAGGCATCTGTCACCGAGCATTGACGCTGGTCCTAAGGAAGCAATCTAGACTATCAAATTACTTAAATGAAGATAATAGAAGTTATGTAGGAACACATTTGAATGGATTGTATATGTTTGCATGTACATATGCATGTGTGGAACAGTGAAGCGTACTAGCTATTCTACTACTTATAAGCTTAGACAGTTATTTTGGGACACTAGATGAGTTGCTGAAGTGCACAGAGGCAGTATATGTCTCAGAGGTAGGATTTGAACCCATCTTCCTGACACTGGGGTCAATTTTCCATGTCCTATGTCATGTTGCTTCTTATGGGCACATGGAATCATGACATTTATAGCTGGAAGGGCCTTGGAAATGATGTAGCTCAAATCGCTCATTTTTCACAAGGAGAAGCCAAAACCCCAAAAAGCTTTTGCCAGGGTGGCAAATGGCAGAGCTGGAATTTGAACCCAGGTCCTTTGATTCCCAGTGCAGTAATCTTTTCTACCATGTAGATGTAGATATTTCAATGCTTCAATTAAGTATATGTATAGATACAGATAAACAGCTATGTAGCTGGAGTTATATAGAGTGACATGTATATACTATATAATAATGTATATATCATATACATATACACTTCATCATATAGCTCTATATCCATCCATTCTATGACTAGCGCTACATTAGGGACATAACGTGCATGTTTCCCTTTCTTTGTATACCCAGCGCCTGGACAGTTCGTTCATTGCCGCAAAGCTAGTCTTATGCCCTTCATCCTTATTTGGTGATGGCTGGGTCCTAGCCAGACCCCAGATTTAAGGAAAATGGTTTAGTACGAGCTCTTTGAAGGATTAGCATGAGAAGAGTGCCCTTGGTAAAGGCGAGTCCATTGCCTTTTACTGGATCATTTCACTCAGTTCAGGCCTGAGAGAATAGCTGTGCTCGGTATGTAGTTAAAACCCTCTAAACAACATACATCAACTAATGAGCTGCACTAAACTAGGGCCCAGAAAGCCCAGAGAAGCCCATCTGAAAGCACTCAGGAGGGAAAAAAAGAGCAGAGCTCAGAAACAGGACATCTGAATTTATAAGTATGGCCTAAGTGCACCTTCAACTTGGACAGTCTATTGATTTAGTGGCCCCCAAATTAAATCAAAATTGCATTTCTCATTTCAAAAAGTCCTTTTCCATTTAGCCAACCATGCATGACTTTGCTTGAAATACCTCGTTATCCATTACAGGTTGGTGTAATGTAATATAATTTACGGATTGTCCTCTCGGAACATGTTGGAGTGTTTGGATATTTTAAGACATTCGGAAATTACATTTGTGACCAGAGAACCTCTCCATATTCATCATTAAGACAGCTACTCAGAATGCCAGCTGGATTGGCCTTTCTTACAAGATAACCCTACTAGAAGTAGACTTTTATAGGACTTTGTTCAGCACAGGTCCATAGCTCAGAGGAAGTCCGTGTGATAGGTTTGTCTCCTACTCTCCTTATCCAGGGAAGCAGAAAGGTGTTGTACTGATGGCTCAGTAAGCGTGCAGATTTTCTGTGCTTTTCTTCGAGATCAGGTGCTAAGTCTATCTCCTAATTTTCCTGAAACTTGTATCACTGGGCCTACTGCAACTCCAAGCAAATCAAAGAACTCTTGATGGGCACGTCATTGTGATGGGCTATTTTACCATATTGCCCCGGTGGCCTTCCCTCGACCGGGCCTGTGTGGGCCGCCTACTGTTCTCTTCCTCCCTTCATCTTGAATCCTCCACCTGCCTATATTGCCATAGCCTATCCTTCTGTCCACTCTGATGTCTTCACTACGTCTTCGCTCCATGTGAACTAAGCAACATAATATGGGACAGACAGAGACATAGAGAAACCGAAACACAGAGAGAGAAGTGGGGAAGAGGAAGACAGACAGAGAGAGAGAGAGAGAGAGAGAGAGAGAGAGAGAGAGAGAGAGAGAGAGAGAGAGAGAGAGAGACTTAAGATCTGTGTTCTAGACTAGGGTCCAACACTCATTCATTGTGAGATTTAAGCCAAGTCCTGGAGTTTCTGTTTCCTTATGTATAAATTAGGGCCAAAGAATATCTGTGTATCCTACTACATGGGTACCTAGAAGCCCACCTCCTCCAGAGGGGAGTTGAAGGGAAATATATTTTATAAATCTCAAAGTGCGTAAGCAAAATGAGTTCCAAAATGAGATCATAATAAGAAGCAATATGGCATAAGGGGAAAAGCATTGATTCCGAGGTTCAAATCCATCCCCTGTCGGGCTCTGAGTGATCTTAGGCAGGCAAGTTGATTTACCTCGCTAGTTCTCACTTTCCCCTTCTGTCAAATGAAGGGATTTCCTTTTAGATCTTATGAGGCTGAGTGATCATATTTTATAAATAATAATGCTTATTGACTAAGGAAAAAGCTCCAGAAAAAGAATCCAGCAGACCCCGAACTAGGTGAGAGTCTAACTCTGGTCCCTATATCAGATGGCCTAACTGTAGCTT
Source organism: Myrmecobius fasciatus (assembly GCA_023553655.1). Classification (NCBI taxonomy): domain Eukaryota; kingdom Metazoa; phylum Chordata; class Mammalia; order Dasyuromorphia; family Myrmecobiidae; genus Myrmecobius; species Myrmecobius fasciatus. The sequence goes on from JAJPUD010002919.1 coordinate 158,040, forward strand.
CAACTGTATCCAAGCTGAACTGCATAATATGTCTGTGTTTTTTCGTGCCATGCTCAGATTCTGAGTAGAAGATTCACTCGTTAGCCTCCGGGCCTCCTGAAATATCAGTAAACTAGAATGTTAGCATGTAGCCCATGGACTCTGAAAACTTAGAGATCGTAAAACATCTGTATCGGGCGTGGCTTATTCTAGCTGATGACCAAAAAAGTTTACCATGGTAGGACAAAATGCAGCCACAAAGACTCTTCCCCAACAGGGTATCATCCAGAATATATGAAGATGATACAAGACCCCAGGTTGGATACAAACATGGAGCCAAGTTTGGTCAACCAGTCACCAAGTAGCAACCTCAAATGAGGCATGAAATAAATGTCCAAGTGTGAATCATAGAAAGGATCCTTCACAGAAATCAAAATCCAGATTCCCCAAAGCTCAGGCCTTCCTCCAGGAGTTCCTCTTTGTAGATAATATCATGCAGAGTTTCTCAATCTTTACGACACTTGGAGCTTCCTCACGAAACACAGACACTCAGAAGAGATTAGCTCTGCGCTGTACCCAGGGCAGCTCCTTGGGATAAAAGATGCACCTTGTGCAGACTTTGACATGGGGATCCATCTGAGCTCTAATAGCCTTGGATGGGCTCTGAAGATGGATTGTGGGATGGAGAGGGGCCTGAATCTCAATTAAGAAATCACACAGCACTTTTGGTGATCCTGAGTAACTTGGAATCATTATAAAAGCTCATTTTTAGCAGCTGTATTCTTCCAGTAATGTTGTTTTATGTTTATAAATCACCAAATTGCATGATCTCAGAAGAATAAGCTTGACATTGACCCAGAAGCCTCCTGGTTGCTATAAGGCCATTCGAGATGCCACATGTCATGTCTACAGACACAAAGACCTGAGTTCAAATTTCATCTCAGATGCTTACTCCCTAGCTGTGTGACCCTAGGCTGGTCATGTAATCTTTTTGTGCTTCAGTTTAGTCTTTCATAAAATGAGGGGATTGGATTTAATCACTTCTAATGTCCCTTCTAGTTCTGATCATATGATCTCTGTCATCTTCTTACTGTTCAAGATGAGCCAGCCATGGGCCCCAAGATTAGCCGAGATCGGGAGAATTTGCCCAAGGGGCTCCGCTCCTTGCTCCTCATAGAGGCCGTGTTTTTTACTGGCTCTCCTCAAGTTCTTTCCTTGGCCTCTAGTGAGAGTATACCCTGGATCAGTTTCTTCCTTCCTTCTGTTTGCCTGGCAGACAAACCACCACAATCAGAAGAGAAGGGCAATTGATCCCCAGGCTAGGAAGGTGACAGCTGGTGCCAAAAGCCCTAATGAGGGCAGGAGCCTCTCCCCCTCAGAGGCTGCCTGTAGGCAGTGGATAAAAGCATAACAATTTCAGCCTTCTGGACTCTTTGGAGGCTGGCTCATTTTTCTGTGGTGATGGAGTTGTGTGTTTTGGAAGGGCGGGTGAAGGAGTGAGCCAGGTGAGATGTTTCCAAGCCAGAACGGGGCAGCTCCGAGGAGTCTGGTAGCCTGGGTGGCTTAGCCTGGATGTGGGTATTTGTGTTCCCCTGTGTTGTGGAAAGTCTTGTGCGTAGGAAGTTCCTGGAGGCCCTGGGCCCCACATGCACCGAAAAGCATGGACATAATGACTTTCGGTCGGTTGGTTGGCAAGCACGTGTGAAGTACCTATGATGTATTAAGGACTGGAGATATTTACAATGTCAATGACGGCTGAGTCCCTGACCAGTGTTTAAGCTCATAAAAGTGCCTTGTCCCTTTCGCTTTTCATGTGTGTAGGATGGGTGGGTGGGGGTGGAGGGAATAACTTGTCCCTCTTTGTGAACCGTAACCAAGTATGAATGTTTGCTTCTGTCCCGAACCATTTTAATACTCGGTGTTTCACAGAATTGTAAAATTGGAGGAGATTCAAAAGACCATGTAATTCTACATGTATTTGACCACAGATCCCTCCATCTACAACATCCCCATCAAATGGTCATCCAGCCTCTGCTTGAAGACCAGCAGTGATGAAAAGCTCACTCCCTCCTGAGGCAACCCCTTGTCCCTGTGGACAGCTACACTTGGCAGGAGGTTTTCCCTAACTTCAAGGCCCAACCCATTGTTTCTTGTTCTGCCCTCTGGGGGCTAGCAGAACAAGGCTAATCTCTCTTCCACAGGGTAGCCCTTTGGATTCTTTTAGAATCTCGTAGATGTTTCTTTACCCATACACGCATCCCCCGACCCAAGTCTGCTCATGCTCCAGATCCTGAATCTTGTTTCGTCACAGTATCTCGACATTCTGGTGGTCCTTCTTGGGTCTCTCTTCAGCTCGTCACTATATTTCCTAAAACCTGATGCCGGGAGAGAATCGGATATAAGATAAGTAGCCTACCTGGGACAGAATAATGTAACACTGTCTATCCCCTCCCTTGCCACGAGGGAACACTATGTTCTCTTAATAAGACTTCCAACTTACTGCCTTAGTTTTTGCTAAGGCTACCATGTCACATGGGTTAATCACAGTTTGTCTGCAGGCCAATGAAAATGCCACTTTTTCCTAGGAACTATTGCCAAGCTATTCCTACCCAGTCTTGAGAAGTTGATCATTGGAATCCAAGGGTAGATCTCTACATGCACTCTCCTTAAAGATCATCATTTTAGACTTAGTCTGTCAAGAATTTTTTGGATCCCAATAATGTTATCCAAAAAAATCCCATCATTCTCAGCCCTGTGTCATCTGCAAATGTGACAAGTCTTCCCTTCCTTCATCCAAGTCATTAAAAAACACTAAGCAGGTGCCCAAACAAGGGATCCCCCTGGCATTCCATTCTAATGAGATTTTCATATCCCATTATAATTTCAATAAGATCTCTAAACTGAGATAATAATCCCAACCTTAATCCACAGTTTTTTTGAGTAGGTAAAAGAGGCCATTCTTTATCTCATTTCTTACCTACTCTTAATCACTGAATGGGTGTTGCCTCAGTCAAATGGAGATCTGGGAAAGACCTTAGTTTAAAGGGGTCAAGGTCTCCTACTACATCTTTGCCACTGAATCCTCTGGAGAGAGTTAGCCTGAGGACTTTGCACAGTTCTCCCTGACTTAAATCCAATTCACTTGCAAGCCATGACATCACCTTCTTGATGTCATGGTCCTCATAGAGAACAAAAGACAAACAAATGAACAAAACAGCTTTAGACTGTTGTACAAATCAAATAAAACTATATTGGCAAGTGCTTTGTAAACTGGCAAGGACTATATCTTATTGGAAATTATGATGCTTTCCATGTTCAGTTATACCTTCTGAATTTGGGAAATTTAAGCCTTTTACACTTTTAGGTTAAAATTAGCTGTGTTTTCCTCCTTTAGATTATTTCATGTATTCTGTTTTTTCCTTCTCCTAAGCCCCCAAGATTTACTTTACTCATATTAACTCAATCTGTCTTTACCCACCGACTCTTGCTCTACGCACTCCATTACCCTGGTCAATTCCAAATTCCTTGAGTTTACTTTTGTTGTAATTTTTTTTTTAACATTTGCATTTCCCAACCCAAAGCATAAGATGATAGGTGTTTCTGCCTGCACATACTATTCTCCTTCCTCATTGACTGTCTTAATATAATAAGCAGGGGTCAGCGAACTGAAGTGAACTGGCTGGAGAGCCAATTTCTAGTCTGCCTTCCTATTTGTATTAAAACCATAGAAACTCTCCAACCATAGAAAAACAATTGTGATCCAAGGATCATAGTTTGCCAATTCCTGATATATAATATTTTTTCTGTAGCATTGATTGCTTCTCAGAGAACTTTTATTTCTGACCTATTTTACATCTATTTCTTCTTTTAATTCTTTGACTGCTTTTTTATTAAAGCTTTTTAATTTTCAAAAGATAAACATGGATAATTTTTCAACATTAACCCTTGCCAAACCTTGTGTACCTATTATCTCCCCTTCCCCCCCTCCCCTAGATGACAAGTAATCTAGTATATGTTAAACATGGTAAAAATATATGTTAAATGCAATATATGCATACATATTTATACAATTATCATGCTGCACAAGAAAAATCAAATAAAAAAGGAAAAAAGTGAAGAAGAAAACAAAATGTAATCTATCAACAACAAAGAGTGAAAATGTTATGTTGTGCTCTACACTCAGTTCCCACAGTCCTCCCTCTGGGTATAGATGTCTCTCTTCATCACAAGATCATTGGAACTGACCTGAATTGTCTAATTATTGAAAGAGCCACATCTATCAGAATTGATCATCATATAATCTTGTTGTTGCCCTGTACGATGATCTCCTGGTTCTGTTCATTTCACTTCACATCACTTCCTGTAAGTCTCGACATTAGGCCTCTCTGAAATCATCCTTCTGATCATTTCTTCTAGAACAATAATATTCCATGACATTCATATACCATAATTTATTCAGCCATTCTCCAATGGATGGGCATCCATTCAGTTTCCAGTTTCTTGCCACTACAAAAAGGGCTGCCACAAACATTCTTGCACATGTGGGTCCCTTTCCCTCCTTTAAGATCTCTTTGGGATAGAAGCCCAGTAGAGACACTGCTGGGTCAAAGGGTATGCACAGTTTGATAGCCCTTTGGGCATAGTTCCAAATTGTTCTCCAGAATGGTGGGATCACTTCCCAACTCTACCAACAATGTATTAGTGTCCCAGTTTTCCCATATCCCCTCCAACATTCATCATTATCTTTTCCTGTCATCTTAGCCAATCTGACAGGTGTGTAGTGGTACCTCAGAGTTGTCTTAATCTGCATTTCTCTGATCAATAGTGATTTGGAGCACTTTTTCATATGACTAGAAATACTTTAATTTCATCATCTAAAAATTGTTCATATCCTTTGACCATTTATCGACTGGAGAGTGGCTTGAATTCTTATACATTTGACTCCATTCTCTATATATTTTAGAAATGAAACCTTTATCAGAACCTTTGAATGTAAAAGTGTTTTCCCAGTTTATTGCTTCCCTTCTAATCTTGTCTGCATTAGTTTTGTTTGTACAAAAAATTTTTAACTTAATATAATCAAAATTACCAATTTGTGATCAATAATGATCTCTAGTTCTTCTTTGGTCACAAATTCATTCCTCCTCCACAGATCTGAGAGGTAAACTATCCTACGTTCTTCTAATTTGTTTATGATATCATTCTTTATGTCTAGATCATGAATCCATTTCGACCTTATCTTGGTATACACTGTTAGCTGTGGGTCAATGCCTAGTTTCTTCCATACTAGTTTCCAATTTTCCCCAGCAGTTTTTGTCAAATATTGAGTTCTGATCCCAAAAGCTGGGGTCTTTGGGTTTGTCAAACACTAGCTTGCTCTAGTCATTGACTATTGTGTCTTTGACTGCTTTTTGAACCATTCTTACAGTTGTTCTATTGTCGTTTGGGGGAAGGGGAAAAAGGGGGAGTCCATTGAATATGTTTCAGTAGTTTTACTTTTCTTCCACATGTTTTATTTGATTTCCTTTGTGGTGTGATAAATGTTCATTGTATTTATTCTTGCATTATTTGTTCATTTTTTCTTTATTTCCTCAGTCGCTATGCTGTTTTTGTATGATATCCTACCTTCAGTCAGCACCGGTATAGGATCAACACTATGGTGCTCCTCCTCCATCTTGGAACACTCTTTCCTTCTTCTGTCTAGATGTCCAGGGCTAGGCAGGACCTGTGACCTCCCTCCATTCAGGATTCTGGGTCACTGCCCAATGGAAACCCCAAGAGACAGTGACAAATGCTGCTGAAGTCCTATGTTGCAGACTCTGGTAGAGAGGGCCGGGGCCACAGGTGCTTTCCGGGTAGTGCTAGGCAATAGTAGTTCATTGACCTAGTATCACGGCCTTCTGCTATTTTTTAAAATAGGAAATTACCTTAGAGTGACTTGTTTCTTTTTTTCTTCTTCTTGACATTGCTTTTTTATTGCTTTTTCTGACTCATTTCTTGTTGTTTGAAAGTCATGAGTGGGAGCTAGCCTTAGAAGCAACCTCTTTCTCTGTCCCCCCTACCTGAACTCCAGAACACCTTCCAATTTCCCAAAGACAAGCCACTCTCATCACCTCCCCCTAGTTCTCTTTTCTGGCAAAATGTAATTCAATTGGATCTAAACTGAATTAAATTTCCCTTCACATCAAAAGTAGCATTTCTGTATTTCAGAATGCAGAGAGAGCAAAACAGAAGGCTTCCAAAGGTCTTGGGGAACGATAGCAAGGATTAAGTTCACCTAGCCTATTATGTCACTCGGATCAAAATGATTTCATGGAGCTTTCCTGGGTGCTGGTTCCCTTTGTTTTATATGGACCTTGAAAAACTTATGTAAGATCTTTAAAGGTGCTTTTTAAAGCTTTGAGCCTGAAGCTTCAGGAAGGGAGCTTTTGAATTCAGTGGATTTCTGAGGCAGGGATTGTTTGAAAATTCCATTGTATTCTTCCCTCCCTTGTCCAGATTGGCCGCCCACCCATGCTGGCTAGCTGTGGTATTGTTGTACTGGTTCCTAGAACATTTGGAACGATAAGTGTTGGTTTTGGTGTGAGCTTCACAGACATGTGGCTGGTGCTTATTCCTTTATTAAAGGATAATCACGAGGATGGAAATGAGATTTTTTAATATTTTCCTCTGCTTTTGTTCCCTCTGTTAAGCTTCCCTAGAACGGTCACACAGTCACTCTCATGAAGAGCAGTTAAACTAGGATTTAATTAAACAGCTCTTTTGAACTTTGTCAACTGCAATGATAAAAAGGCCTGATTATTTCCTTAGTACTTCAATTAAAGATCTTCCTAACATTCAATAAGCTTTGTAAATCTTGATTTAGGATAGCACCTAAAAATTAAAAATGTGTCTGCATGCATAGTTAGTTGAAAAATAATGCTTCACTCTGAGTTTGCAGCATCCAGGTCTAGATGTTGCTGCTGCTATATATCATTTTAATACGTTCATCTTCCGAGGGAGTGGTGATGGAGTGGGTCCCATGGGACCTGATACTAGAACACAAGAAATCAAGTATTTACTGAGTCCGTGCTTTATGCCTAGTACTGCATCAGCTGCTGTGGCCAGCGCAAAGTAAATGACACGAGCCCTGCCCACTTGGAGCTTACTGTCTAGTTTGGGTAACCAGATTAATAACATCGATGAAACAATGGCAAATGAAATAAGGCATGAGGCGCCATCACTTAGCAGGAGCATAGGTGGACCCCAACTGTTGTAAGTTGGATGAAGTCAGCCAACTCAGTCTGGGGGCAGGGAAAATCACCTGTGAGCAATAGCAACGATAGGGCCTGATGGTTTTATAAGATGCACCAGAAAAACTGGGACAAATTAGATGTGCCCCTGGATTTCACTGGTATGTGATGGATGTGCTCAAACATATGGAGCGGCTTCATTCTGAGTAGCTTGTTTACTCCAAGTATCAAAGACTTGGATAGAGTGGTTTGGGCTTTTCACAGAACCATTGCCAAGCATAGCGCCTGGCGCAGAGCTGGTGTTTGGAAAATGCTTCTTGAGTTGACTTGAATCTCTAGACAGAGCTGACATCTTTTGGTCGTGGGTTATGTACATGCCATATTGCGTACCAAAGTCAGGACTAAGGAGCTGAGGTGGTTATATAGCTGATGCATGTGTCCATCCTTTAGGCCTTTCACTATAAAATTGTTTTAATATAAATAAATCACAGTGAGACAAGTTTGCCACAGATGAACCCTTCATGTTTCTGGAAAACCCCAGGCAGAATAGAGCACCAAGCATGTGCCCATGGATGGCTAAGGTTGGTCTATTCTTTAGTAAAGAATTTCCACCAAATGACTCTTGCTTGAAGGGACATTGCCCTATTATTCTAGATCACCTCCAGAAAAAGGTTAGTCTTTGGATTCTGACCTGGTATAATAACTGTATCCCAGTGCCCCCTTCTAACAGAAACTTCAGTGCTACCTTGCCATTTTCCCTGGTCTTTGTACAATTGGGAATCAACCGAGGTTGGGTATTGATGCCCACTCCCTTCTCTCTGTGCCCACCTCCCTCCAGCAAGACTCCTAATTCCATAATGCTGCTTGGTGTTTCCAATCAAAGAAAAGAAGGAATCTGTTAAACTCACCCGATGGGGGAGTTAGGGATTTCAGATTGTGCACATAGAGCGGGAGGAGTCTTCCGAAGTCATCTGGTCTACATCGCTCATTTGGCAGAAGTGAAAACTCAAGCCCCGAGAACTTAAATTGATGGGGGTTGGAGTAGCAATTTCTAGTTCTGAATAAATGTGACAAATCCACGATGGCTGAACTCTTTGGCCAAAGTAGATTTCTTTAGGGGGAAGAGGTTGCAGATAAGATGAAGGGATACAATAGATGCCGGGAATGATAAATATGAAATAGCGTTGGGAGAGTATATAGTTAGCAAGGAAAAAGATGATTTCCCCTGGGGAACTCCCAGTTAATCAGGAGAAAGGAAATGTTCCATGGGTGGGAGAAAGCCACTGACTGGAAGCATCTAGTCTGCACTGTTCTAGGGACTGGGGATCCAAAAGCAAAGAACTAAACAACCCCTGCTATTTGCATTGAGCTTACATGCTCTATCTCCCATAATCCCCCAAGAGAATTTTTTTTTAAAGAGAGCAAATGGTTAACTACGTGTCTATTAGCACCATTGCTAATAGTGAAATTTTAGGCATCAGGGAGGGAAAGAGCATGTGTTTTGGGAGCAGCATGGCTTAAATCACACCATAGCCATGATCTGCTGTGCCCGTTTGGGAGGTTATCCCCATTGGTGGACGCCAGAGGTTTGACTCATTGTGATGTCCCAGAAGAAATAGGTTGTTTTCTGGCTCTTTGCCTCCCATACTTACTATAGAACAGAAAATGTCAAATGATGGTAATTATGGCTCCACATTTAAATAGACAATCACGAAATCATCAGTTTATGTATTTTTAATTATTTTTATACTCATACTGGGACATTTACACTTAGATTGTTCACTGGATTGGCTAGCTGTTGGACTTCTAACTATATACCTTCCTATTTATGACTGTAAATAGAGGCGAGTTGATATTGATATGAGAATCATGTTTGGATAACCCAGTGTGCTTCATTTTGCAACCTTAGCATTACATTAAGATAGTCTTTAAAAAATTCCATTAGCTCCTTTTCCAATTCAACAATCTCCAAATCACATAATAAAATACTCCAAGTTAAATAGCATCTACTAAAAGAACCTCTACAAAAAAGAAGAAGTAGAAACTAGGAATCCTACTTGAGATGCCGTCTGCCCCATAATTCACTTCTGCCCTGTGGAAGTCAATAAAACAAGGCACACCCGGCCATTGAAATGCTGGAGGCTTTAAGAAGTCAGTTTCCACCTCACCATTGCATTCTGCTAGGACTTAGAGCTTTAATTCTTTTGATCATCACCACTCTCCAAGTCTCTTAACTTCCTGATCGGTGGCTCCCCATAACTGCTACTACTGGGGCCTCATTGTTAGTTGCATGAAAATGTTCTCAGTCCCTCACTCAGGTCAGGCAGTCCAGATTACACATACGACAGTAGAGAGTTGAGGAAAGGAAACCTACCCAAACCAGAGCTGATGACACATTGATTTTTTTTTTTTTTTTTTTTTGCTTTTTGCTTTTTGCTGAGGCAATTGGGGTTAAGTGACTTGCCCAGGGTCACACAGCTGTTACGTGTCTGAGACCAGATTTGAACTCAGGTCCTCCTGACTTCAGGGCTGGTGCTCTGTCCACTGCGCCACCTAGCTGCCCCCGACACATTGATTTTTAACAACGTTGAATAGCCATCATAAGAAGACATTGTTGATGGATCTGCGATCTCCCATTTGGGGAGAGTTCCCCAAATGGCCCCGATAACAACCTATTCATTTATGTAGCTGGAGGCCCTTTTTGGATAACAAAATGCTCTATGCATATTCTCTCATTTCATGTACAAACTTTGTTACATAAACGGTCTGAGTGTCATTATCCAAAGGGGTCCATGGGGCTTACACAGAGGGGCTCATGAGACTTACCCAGAGGGGCTCAGGATACGTACCAAATGGGGCTCAGGAGATTTCTTAGAGAGGTTCATGACACTTACCCAGAGGTGCACAAGAAACTATCTCAGTAGGGGTCCTGAGTCTTACCCAGTGGAGCTCATGAGACTTGCCCAGAGGTGCACAAAAGAATAGCCTCAAGGAGTTCTGGGTCTTACCCAGAGGGTCTCATGGTACTTTGCAAAGGAACTCATGACTCTTATATTCCAAAGGCACTTTTGAGACTTATCTAGAGGAGTTCATGATATATAGCAAAGGGGCTCATGGGATTTCCCAGAGAGGTTCTTGAGACTTAGACAGAGAACCTTATGGGACATATCCCAGAGGGGCTCATGAGTCTTAGCAGAGGTCCACAAGACATTTACCCAGAAGAGGTTAGTGGAGTTCATTAATATATACTAAAGAATCTCATGAGATTTACTCA
>JAJPUD010002919.1:168534-193603 GCA_023553655.1 Myrmecobius fasciatus
AATATATACTAAAGAATCTCATGAGATTTACTCAAACATGCACAAGAGACTTACCCAGAGGGGATCATGACACTTACCCAAAGGGCCCCGTGGTATTTACCCAGAAGAGTTCAAAAGACTTTCCCAGAGGGGGCCCTGAGTCTTACCCCCAATGGTTCAATATACTTGCCCAGAGGGGGTCCTGGGTCTTGTCCAGAAGAGCTCATTAAACTTAGCCGGAGAGGCTCATGACACTTTATATAAGGGCTCATAACTCTTACCCTGAAGGGTTCATGACATATACCAAGAGTACATTGGAAACTTATCCAGAGAAGCTCATGATATATAGCAAAGGGGTTCATGAGAGTTACTCAGAGGACTTCATGATATTTACCCAGAAGCATTCAAGAGACTTGCCCAGAAGGGGTCCTGAGTCTTTCCCAGAGGGGTTCATGAGACTTAGCCAGAAGGGCCCATGACACTTTGAAAAGGGGCTCATGACTCTAGCCCTCAGGGATTCATGTCAAATACAGAAGGTACCTTGGAGACTTATGTAGAACAGCTCATGACATATACTAAAGGTGCATTGGAGACTTCTCTAGAGGAGCTCATGGTATATATCAAAGGGGCTCATAAGAGTTACCCTGAGGGATTCATGAGACTTACCCAGAGGGAGTCCTGAGTCTTACCCAGAAAGGTTCAAGACACTTGCCCAGAAGTCCTGAGTCCTGCCCAGAGGGGGTCCTGAGGCTTGCCCAGAAGGTGTCCTGTCTTGCTCAGAAGGGTTCAAGAGACTTGCCCAGAGGGCTCCTGAGTCTTACCCACAGGGACTCATGAGGCTTAGCCAGAGGGGCCCATGACACCTTGCAAGGGGGCTCATGAGTCTTACCCTCAGGGGTTCATGACACATAAGAAAGAGGCCTTTACAACTTATCTAGAAGAGCCCATCACATATAATAAAGAGGCTCATGAGACTTACCCTAAGGGGTTCATGAGACTTACCCAAAAGGGCTCATGATATTTAACCAGAAAGGTTAAAGAGACTTGCCCAGAGGGGCATCTGGAGTCTTACATATAGTGGCTCATGACACTTAGCCAGACAGGCTCATGACAGTTTTTAAAGGGGCTCATTACTCTTGCCCTGAGGGGTTCATGACATATACCAAAGGAACCTTTGAGACTTATTTAGAACAGCTTATGACATATGGCAAAGGAGCTCCTGAGAGTTACAGAGAGGGGTTCATGAGATTTACCCAGAGATGCATGAGAGACTAGCTCAGGAGGGGTCCTGAGTCTTACCCAGAGGGTCTCATGACACTTTGCAAAGGAGCTCATGAGTCTTCCCCTTAAAGGTTCATGACATATACCAAAGGCGCCTTTAAAACTTATCCAGAGGAGCTCTTCACATATACCCAGGGGGCTCATGAGATTTCCCAGAGGGGTTCATGAGATTTACCCAGAGAACCTCAAGGTATTTACCCAGAAGTGGTCAAGAGACTTGCCCAGTAGGGGGTCCTCCATCTTACCCAGTGGGGTTCATCAGAAATATACCAAAGGGCCCTGTGAGATTTGCCAAAAAGTGCATCAGAGACTTGTCAAAAGAGGGTTATGAGACTTAGCCAGAGGGGATTGTGACTCTTTGCAAAGGGGTTCAAGAATCTTACCCTGAGGGGTCCATGACATATATCAAAGGCACATTGGTAACTTATCTGGAGGAGCTCATGATGTATACAAAAAGGAGCACCTTGAGAATTACCCTAAGGGTTCAGAGGGCTTCATGGTATTTAGGGCAGAAGGGTTTAAGACACTTGGCCACAGGGAATCCTTGGTCTTACCCGGAAGGGTTCAAGAAACATGTGGGGGGGGGCCTGTGTCTTGCCCAGTAGGGGTCCTGACTCCTGCCTAGAGTTGTCCTTGTTCTTGCCCAGAGGGGTTCATGAGATATAGCCACAGGGGTTCATGACACTACAATTGGGATCATGACTCTTACCCTGAAAGGTTCATGACATATACATAGGATCCTTTGAAACCCATCTAGAGGAGCTCATCCCATGTACCAAAGGGGCACATGCGATTCCCAGAGAGCTTCATGGTATTTACCAGAAGTATTTAAGAGACTTGCCAAGGGGGGGCTGAATCTTCCCCAGTAAGGGTCCTGAGTCCTGCCCAAAGTGGGTCCTGGCTCTTGCCTAGAGGTGTAGAAAAGACTTAGCTATAGGGGGTCCTGGGTCTTACCCTGAGGGGCTCATGAGACTTAGCACAGAGGGCTCATGCACTTTAGAAAGGGGCCCATGACACTTAACCTGAGGGGTTCATGACATAAACCACGGGTCCTTGGAGACTTATCTAGAGGAGCTCATGACATATACCAAAATGGCTTTTGAAAGTTACCCAGAAGGGTTCAAGAGACTTGCCCAGTAGGGGTCCTGAGTCTTGCCCATAGGGATGCTAGATCTTATCAAGTGGGGGTCATTAGAAATGTACCAAAAGGTCTCATGAGATTTATCAAAAAGTGCACCAGAGACTTACCCAGAGAGTGCCATGAGAGAGAGCCAGACAAGCTCATGACACTTTTCAAAGGGCTTAATGACTCCTATCTTGAGGGGTTCATCACATATACCAAAGGCGCCTTTGGGACTCATGTAGAGGAGCTCATGACATATAGCAAAGGGGCTCATGAGAATTACCCAGAGGGCCTCATGGTATTTAATCAGAAGAGTTAAAGACATTTGCCCAAAGGGGATCTTTACTCTTACCCAGAAAGGTTCAAGAAACTTGCCCAGAGGGAGTCCTGGGTCTTGTCCTGAGGGACTCATGAGATGTAGCCAGAAGAGCTCATGACACTATGTAAAGGGGCCCATGACTTGTACCCTGGGGGATTCATGACATATACCAAAAGGGCCTTTGAAACTTATCTAGAGGAGCTCCTCACATATAACAAAGGGGCTCAGGAGATTTCCCAGAAGGGCTCATGAAACTTTTCAAAGGGGCTCATGACTCTTACCCTCAGGGTTTCATGCCATATCCCAAAGGGACCTTTGAAACACATCTAGACGAGCTCATCACTTATAAGAGTGGGTCTTATGAGATTCCCGGAGAGCTTCATGGTCTTTACCCAGAAGAGTTCAAGAAACTTGCTCAAAGTGGGGGGGTCCTGTAGCTTGCCCAGCAGGGCGCCTGGATCTTTCCCAGCAGGGGTCCTGTACCTTGCCTAGAAGTGTACAAAAGACTCAGCCCGAGGGGGTCCTGGGAGTTACCCAGAGGTGCTCATGAGACTTAGCCACAGGGGCTCATGACATTTTGTAAAGGGGCTCTTGATTCCTATCCTGAGGGGTTCATGACATATACCAAAGGTACATTGGAGAGTTGTCTAGAGGAGCTCATGATGTATACCAAAGGGGCTCATGAGAATTACCAAGAGGGTCCCTTGGTATTTACCCAGGAAATTCAAAAAACTTACCAAGAAGGGGGTCCTGCATCTTGCCCAGTAGGGGTCCTGAGTCCTACCCCCCACAGGGGTCCTGAGTCCTGCCCCACAGTGGTCCTGGGTCTTACCCAGAGGTGTTCATGAGACTTAGCCACAGGGGCTCATGACACTTTGTAAAGGGGCTTGTGACTCCTATCCTGAGGGATTCATGACATATACCAAAGGTGCATTGGAGACTTGTCTAGAAGAGCTCATGATGTATACCAAAGGGGCTCATGAGACTTACCCAGAGTGCCTCATGGTATTAACCCAGAAGGGATCTAGGGACTTGCCCAGCGGGGGTCTTGCATCTTCCCAGAGGGTATCCTGGGTCTTGCCCAGTAGGGGTCCTGGGTAATTCCCACTGGGGCTCATGAAACTTACTCAGAGATGAACAAAAGACTTATACAGAGGAGGTCGTGGGTGTTACCCAGAGGAGCTCATGAGACTTAGCCAGAGCTGCTTATGATATATACCAAAGGAGGTCATGAGTTACCCAGAAGGGTTCAAGAGACATGCACCATGGGGGTTCTGACTCTTACCCAGTGAAGGTCATTAGAAATATAGCAAAGGGTCTCATGAGATTTACCTAAATGTGGGCCGAGACTTACCCAGAGTGGGTCATAAGACAGAGACAGAGGGGCTCATGGCACTTTGCAAAGGGGCCCATGACTCTTACCCTGAAGGGTTCATGACATATACCAAAGGTGCCTTGGAGACTTACCTAGAGGAGCTCATGATATATACCAAAGGGGCTCATGAGAGTTAGCCTGAAAGGTTTAAAACTTACACAGAGATGGTCCAGGATCTTACCCAGAGAGACTCATGAGACTTAGCCAGAGGTGATCATGACACCTTGCAAGGGGGCTCATGAGTCTTATCCTCAGGGGTTCATGACATATAACAAAGGGGACTTTACAACATATCTAGAGGAGCCCATCACATATAATAAAGGGGCTCATGAGACTTACCCTGAGGGGTTCATGAGACTTGCCCAGAGGGCCTCATGGTATTTATCCTGAAGGGTTGAAGAGACTTGCCCAGCAGGGGTCCTTAGTCTTGCCCAATGGGGGGTCCTGGGTCTTACCCACAGGGGCTCATGAGATTTAGTCAGGGGTGCTTGTGATATATGCCAAAGGGTCTCATGATATTTCCCTCAATGTGGGCCAGAGACTTTCCCACAGGGAAACGTCATGAGATGTAGCCCAAGGGCCTCATGACACTTTGTCAAAGGGCTCATGGGTCTTACCCTGAGGGGTTCATGAGGTATACCAAAGGTACCTTGGAGACTTATCTAGAGGAGCTCATGAGAGATATACAAAAGGGGCTTAATTGACTTACCCAGAATTAGCAAAGGGACCCACAAGATTTAGCTAGAGTAGCTCATGAGTTTTATCCAGGGGTGCACAAGAGACTAGCCCATCAGGGGTCCTGGGCCTTATATAGAGGGACTCATGAGACTTACCCAGAAGTGTTCATGAGTTTTACCCTGGGGGTGTACAAGAGACAAGCCCAGTGGGCTATACACAGGGGCTTATGAGACTACCCCAGAGGGGCTCCTGGGAGTTACCCCAAGGGGTTCATGGGAGTTACCTAGAAGAGCTCGTGGGGCTTACCCATAGGGGTTCATGAGACTTACCCAGAGGGGCTCCTTAGAATTGTATAGATTGGCTCATTATACTTATCAATGGGGCTCATGAGATTTAGCCAGAGGGGATCATGAGAGTTACCTAGAGGGGCTCATGGGACTTACCCAGCGGGGCTCATAGCCCTTACCCAGAAGGGGTCCTGCATCTTATTCAGAGGGGCTCATGAAAATTACACAAAGAGGCTCATAAGTTTTACTCTGAGAGGCTCATGATATATATCAAAAGGGCTCATGAGACTTACCCAGAGGAGATAATGCATCTTACCCAGAGGGGCTCATGAGACTTACCCAAAGGTGCACAAAAGTTACCCAAAGGGGATCCTGAGTCTTACATAGGGGGCTCATGAGACTTAGCCAGAGGGGCTCAAAAGAGGAAATCCTGTGTCTTACTGGGACAGACATACCAAAGGGGACCATGAGACTTACTCAGAGGAACTCATGACACAGCAAAGTAGCTCATAAAATTTAGTCAGAGAGGATCATGGGAGTTACCCAGAGGGGCACGTGGGAGTTACCTAGAAGGGCTCATGGGAGTTATCCCAAGGACATCAGGAGACTTACCCAGTGTGGCTCATGTGATTTACGTTGAAGGGCTCATGGCACTTCTCTAGAGGGGTTCATGGGAGTTATCCAGAGGGTCTCCTAAGACTTATCCAGCAGAGCCCATAACCCTTATCCAGAGGGGCTCATGAGACTTACCCCAAGGACCTCAAGAGCCTTTCCTAGAGGGGTTCATAGCCCTTACCCAGAGGGCATTGGGAGACTTACCCAGAGTGCCTCATGGGAGCCCCCAGAGGGGCTCATGGGAGTTACCCCAAGTCACACAGGTATTTCCTTGGTTTAGGGTTTTATTCACCATTCAAAGTGCAGTGCTTCCTGATAGTCAGCTGATGAGTCTACAGGACATACGGTGGGAGGAAAATGAGAAGACTTTCCCCTTCCCATGGAGCAGATGGCGACAGACGTACCATCGAGCAGACATGACTCCCTGCCTCGGTTTGAGGTGTTTTACTGCCCTTTGGAGGCCTTCATAATAATTGGCGTGTAGAGCTCTGAACTTCCTGCCGCCTCATTTGCTCTTTCTCTGTGAAGGCAATGCTGCAGATAGATATTCTGATCTCTGTTGCTGCCAAAACGGAATTCAGACAGAAGGAGTTGAGTTTTCCAGTGTCTTATACCTAGTGAGCTTGGGGTTCAAATTAAGTATTGATAGTCAATATAGCTAGATTAATAGAGCACTATGATGTTTACAAAGCCCTTTGCTTGGCTTTTTTCATTTGATCTTCACAACACTGGAGTGCTCTTATTTTCCCCATTTTATGTTGAGGTCATCAGGGCCTCAGCAGAGTAAAGTGCCCAGCTCAAGGTCACCCAGCTGATTTCAGGGCAAAGATTAGAAACCAGGCTTTTTTGTCTCTAGCATTTAGTCCACAATCCAGCGGCGCCTTTAGTGCTAATGTTTGCTTTGGCGATCTGGCAGCCCGATTAGAGCTCCTTTTCCTACGGTTGATGAGAGGATAGCCTTCAATTCTGTCACTTCTGCATTCCACGTATTTGTCTTTCCCCCAAATTGATGGGCCCCCTCTTTACTCTGCCCACCTAAGGTTTCCTTTGTGCCAACCATGGGACTATTCTCATTGCATGTTCTCTTTGTTTTCCTTGAGGCAGTACCCATGATTCTCTTAGTGGATGCCCAAGGGGAAGGATCTCTCCAGGCCTGGTGGGGGGATCTTGGTAGAAAAGTCTCAGGGAGAATGCCTTTGCAATCTCCAGCTTCACATTGTGGGTTATGGTGCTTGTCTGTATTCAACGCCTGAATAGTCGGGAGGCCTCCCTTCCAGTCTGGTGTTTCACTAATGACACGTGATCTCAAGCTACGTTTATCTTTCCCTAAGTTATTTTTTGTCCTCGACTTACTTTACTTTAACATGACTTGACATGAATTATGGATTTCTTTTTATTTGGGAGAGAAAGGGTGCCGTGGTATAGCAGAAGTGGTATGGTATAGTGGATGTTGCAGAGCACCTTTTAATGGCCCAACTGGCACTTGACCCCCGGTCCCCAGACTCCTGGTACAGTGTTCATATAATTGCACTTCACTGGTTTGATTTCATAGAGGGAAAGATCTTAAAACAACAATAATAATAATAGGAAGAAAAGGAGCAATCAATCCTTAAACCTGCATTAAAATTCAAGTGAAAGTCTCTCCATGCTGAGTGCTTTTATTGATCAAAAAGCAATTGGTAACATTAGCTGACCAGAGTATCGTACTTGTGCTCACTTTTAATCAGGGTACTCGTGTCGGAGGCTACCAAAACACCAAGATCGGCCAATGGGTCTAGAAACTAACCAATCCCTTCAGGGAAGAGAAAGGCAATCATGTGGTGGAACTAATTAAACTGCTTGTCCCTCGTAGGAACATCTGTAGAGTTGAATTGATCAATAGGACGACAGATTTAGAGCTGGAACGGACTTTTGCAAGTCATCCCCTCATTTTACAGAAAAGGAAATGAAGCCCAGGAAAAGGGACTTGGCCAAGATCACGCAGCTAACAAGTTTATCCCTACCTAGACAGACTTTTGGGGTTCCAGAGACACATTTTTGGAAAAGGGAATGTTGCCATCTAGAAGTTCTCCTTTACCCATGAGCATCCAAGGCTTTTGGCAGAGAGTAAGAGCAAATGGCATAAGAGAGGCAGGAAGGAGAAAAGGAAGCTGAGGGAGAAGCATTAGGTATCGCCTGTTTAGAGCTGGAAGAGCCTTTGGTCTCTAATGCCCTCATTCTATATGTGAGGAAACAGGCCCAAATGGGAAGGGGGGAAAAGTAATAATAAGTGGCATAATGTGCTTTAGGCTTTGGTTGCTTAATTTGGTCCTCAAACCAGCTCTGTGTGAGAGATGCTGTTACTACTGACATTTGACAGATGGGGAAACTGAAGCTTTAAAGGGGAAGCAGTTTTCATGGTCGCACAACTACTAAAAGCCTGAGGCTGCATTAGAACTCACTTCTGGATTCTAAATCCATCACTTCTATCCATGAAATCACAACACAGTTTGAAACGAGCTCCTCCGATCCCATATCCAGCACTTTCCACTGAGCAACCCTGCCACAGTCTGCAGGGATGATTTGATTGTAAACCTCATTGCCTCCCAGGGCGGCTTGGAGGATATGTCCACACTGCTGCTTCTTTTAGCAAAGAGATGGTTTTCCTCTCACTCCAATGCTCCAAGGGATCTATGTTCTGTCTCTCTTACATGGATGTTCCCTGAACACAGTGATGCAGATCATCACCTAACATGATCGTACCTTCTGTGCGACTCTTGTCCGTGTCTTCCCATAAATTTACCAGAGGACGTCTTTTCATTGCTCCAGAGACCAGGGGATGCTTCTTCACTTTCTCTATTGTGCTACAAGCCCATGGTTACGGTGTATTGGCTTAGCCCTCTGGTGGTCTTTGAGTCCTCTGTGATGGGCATTGCCCTCGGCACTGTTTCTTCACTTCTGACAAGAGCTCTTTTGGTTTTCTTCCCGAAGTTTTCTCTCCCAAGACTTAACAAATGATTCTTAATGACTATTGAAATTCACTCAATTTCATTGGATCAAAAACCTGACTTAAGTGAAGACGTTCTTTGAAGTTAGCGACCGGTTTTTCCATATTGTTATTTTTCTGAATTAAGCAGATCTGAAATATCTGTAGTGACAGGCACATGATTATGTCGTGTAACCAGACCAATAACCTGATCGAGGTTATTTTCAGTTCCAATAAATGGCCTGCAGTCCCGAAGGACAGACGACAAGTTGTCATCTTCATTGCCTCCTTTTTTCTAGTCAGACGCATCTGAGACCAGCCAGAGATATGGCAATCAAGGAGACGTTTTAATTGCTCATTCAGGTGCTGTTCAGCACTTTAATAAAGTTTGCATCAATCCTCCATGCTGAGGATAGTGAAAGATGCTGACTTGGACTATAGGAATTGGAGAAACAGTGGATGGAAGGGGAGAAGGATTTCTAGGGAAGGGGAGCAGGGAAGGCAAAGACAAGAGTCAGAGGCCATTTCAAAGGGAAGATGGCAGGGCTTCACAAGATCAGAGAGGAATGAGTATATTACAAGAAATTGGGGCACAGACTGAATGTTACTTGGTAAAGGTGTTTTAGTGAAAAAAACACATGCTTGCTTCTCGTCCTTATCCTGACTCTGCCACCACCACTTCCTGCCCTCCCCCCAAGCACCAAATAAAGCATCTTTCAGGAATCACCAAATCTTCGAAGCCAGGATCTTGCCCAACAGATAGTCCGTGGTCTAGCCTCCACTTGAAGACCCATAACTTCTAGGGAAAATCCACTTCTTTAGATTATTCACATTAAGCTTAAATTAGTCTCTCTTTCTTGCCCCTACTTGGGCCTTCTGGGGCCAAGCAAAATAAGTCAAACCTCACTTCCACAAATCAGCCCTTCAAATTCTGTAAGATAGTTGGTTTTCCAGGTTAGACAATTCTAGTTCCTTCAGTTGATCTTCACAAGTACCTTTATTTTCCCTTGTTCCTTTTTCTCTAGCCTTCTCCTTCTTGACAACTGCCTTCTTCCTCCCCCAATTCAAGTTTTGGAACCTCTGTTCCGTGATTGACTCAATTATGACATTGCTCCTGGTGGGTGTGTTCATCTATTGCCTGTGGCCCTATTCACCATCTTTTTTTCATTTTTGCCACTCTGCTGGATATGGTATGAAACCCCAGAGGTCTTTGATTTACATTTCTATTATTAGTGTTTTGGAGCAGTCTTTATGATGCTTTCAATTCCTCTTTTGAGAATCGTGTAGTCATATCCTTTGACCACTTTTTCATTGGCAAATAGGTCTCCTTCTTATATATTCTTGTTAACTCAGTATATGTACACTTTATATGTTCCCCTAACCTACCTTTCTCTTTTTAACCAGTTCTGAATAGTTTTGATGCTTATTTCTTTATGTTGTGATTTGAAATCGATTGATGAGATTCTTCCTTTTTCCTCTTTTTAAAAAATGATTCCCCTTCACAGTGTAGATCATTCTTCATTCTGAATGAATATTGTTATTACTTTCCCCCCTATAAATTATTCCCTTATTATTTTTATTGATTTAGCATTAAATCTCTAAATTCATTTAGGTTGATCATCATTTTTTATTTTATTGGCATTGTCCGGTAGGTCGAATATAAGCAATGAATATTACTCCAAATTATAAATGTATCTATCTAAATATTGAATGCAATAGTAGATTAAATCCCAGATGTTTATGCATCTTATAATTACCTTTTAGGATTTCCCCTTTATTTTATTTGGATTTTGTTGTTACTTTATCAAAATGATGGTGATTTTAAGGGTTTACTTTGTATCCTCTTAAAGTACTGAAGATATTGTGCCAATTAGTTACTTTACTGATCCTCTGGGTTATTCTGAGTAAAGCAACATACTGTCTGAAAATAGGGGTAATTTTGTCTCTTTGTTGCCAATGTTTGTGCCTTTAATTTCTTTCTCTTTTTTATTGAAATTATTTGCATTTGTAGAACCAGGTCAAATAATAATGAGGAAAGGGGGTATCCTCGTTTTACCTTTGTATTTATTATAAAAGCTTTTTATGTTTCCTCCATGCAAATCATGCTAGCTTTGGGTCTTCTATATGTATACTTTTTTTGTCATACTAAAAGGGATGCTCTGATGTCAGTGCTTTGTATGGTTTCTAGCATACATGAGGATTGTACTATGTCCAAAGGTTTTTCTGCATCAATTGACCTATTTTAGGGTATTTTTCCTTCTTAATATGATAAAGGATATTATTTTCTTCATGTTGAATCATCTTTGCATACATGATATAAATCTACCTCGGTCATAATGAATATTTTTAGTTTTTTTTTTCCTATAATCCTTTTGCATATCACTTTTAGAAATGACAATTCATGAAGAAAAAGATATTTAATGAAAATCTGTGTCTCAAGAGGAGGAGGAAGTCCTAGGAAGTACAACCTACCTCTCTGGGTGAAGATGGTCTCCAAAGGGGCAAATTTTCCCCAGTTGAAAGCCATTATGAGTGTAGTAGGCTTTTGGAGACAGATTTCTGCAAGCAGGGATCCTAGGTCGATGAAATTCTGGGAAATGTGGTTTTTTCATTGTTGCTTCCGTCCTGGGAAGGACATTGATATCATTTTAAATATTCATTTGAGTGAGTCTGCCCAGCAACAAATGGTTGGAATTTGAGGCTTTGGTTTGGGGTTTTGTAGGGAGAGGGAGATTGCATGTGCCCATTCAAATCAAGAGGAGAGAATAGAGGCTACATCTGGACACTGTGGATTGGGCTGTTCAGAGTGGCTTGAGGTCTTGACTGCTCTATCGGCTGAATAGGAGGAAGAGGGATGGAGAGAATGCTCGAGTCTTGGGGTCCATCTCTCCTGGAGATGATGAAATGCTTGATGAAAAAAGCATGATGAAATGCTTTTCCTCCCCTCCTCTCTCTTCTTCTGGTCAGAGACAACAGCTATTTACTGCTGCTTTTCTCTGTTCTTTTAAGTTTCTTCATAATTCCTGATTTAATTAACACTTTAAAACTGGCTTAGTCTAGCTATAAAATGATAATATATAATAACTCCTTATGTGAATATATTTCATTATTTGGTAACAGGTGGAGGAGAATGGCAAAGGAGACACAGTGACTCATCAGTTTATCAGTTTATGGACAGAGACAGAAGGTTCAATTCTTTGTTTAAAATGTGAAGATTCTATCCTAAGTGGGCCTCAGAGAAAATGAGAAAAAGCATCAGTGTTTTGGATTTATTGATTTTCTTTCTAAATATCTCATAGTCTCTCACAGAGTACCAGCGTTTTCTGCCCTTGGGCTAAGGTGAGTCAGTTGCCATTGCTGTGTGGGTGGAAGTTGGGGCCTGTGTCTCTCTCATTTCTCCTTTTCTCCAAAAACCTGCACAGAGAAACTCTGCAGGGGTGGAGAGGAGGCCTGTGACTCAGAAGTAGGACCTGGCCAGTGGGAGGAGAAAAGAAGTGGCCAGATCTGGCAAGTGGCATCCAACTTCCCTCTCCAAACCAGGACAGCACATTACCAGGCACATACTCCTCTCTGCCCATTGCACCTTTGGAAACAGCTAGGTGGCTTGGTGGATAGAGCACTGGGCCTGGAGTTCAAATCTAGCCTTTGATGCTCTCTGATCACCTCAATCCACTGGAGGAGGAAGTGGCCAACTAGTCCAGTATCTTTGCAAAAGTAAATAACCGAGTAAATCAATGAAATCTATGTGTTATGGTCCACAGGGTCACCAAGATTCTGACCAGAATCTAAGAGGGCTAGAGAGGTCATCCACTGAGAACATGTAGAGAGAATAGTGAAGAAGGCCCAAATCATCTAAGTAGGCATTTGCGTGGGGTTTCTTGACCTAGAGTGTAAGCTCCTTGAGGGGAAAGGGCTGTTTGATTTTTACTTTTTGTCACCAGCACGAATTCAGTGCCTGGAATATAGTCAATGCTTCAGAAATATTTGCTTGGTTGACGTGGTATGTCAGCCTTCTCTTGCCACCAAACTGCTTTTCAATGTTCCTGGCAGCTCTTGTCAGAGAGAACTCTTCTTCCTTCAGTAGGTTATGCTCCTGGGTTAGTGCTTTTATTTCCTGGTTATCTTGTCTGCTATTCTGATATCCTTTTTATTTTTAACTAGTACTAAATAGTAACGAAGACGAATGCTTTATAATTTTGAGATTTGGTAATGCTTGGCACCCTTCATTCTTTTTTTTCTCAGTTATTTCCCTGAGTACTCTTGATCTTTTATTTCTCCAAATGAATTTTGTTATTTTGTCTGTCTCTATAAAGTATATCCTTGAGTAGTTGCATTGGTAAAGTATTAGATCTGTAGATTTATTTAGTCGGTATTGTATTTGGGGCAGCTAGTTGGAACAGTGGATAGTGTTGGTCCTGGAGTTAGAAAGACTCATCTTCATGAATTCAAATACGGCCTCAGACGCTTCTTAGCTGTGTGAGCCTGGGCAAGTCACTTAACCCTGTCTGCCTCAGTTTCTCATCTATAAAAAAGAGCTAAAAAAAGGAAATGACAGATCACTTCATTATTTCTACCAAGAAAGCCCCAAATGGGGTCCCAAAGAATCAGACATGACTGACTTACAACCTTGTCATTTTTATTACGTTGCTACAGTTCAGACAGGAATATTAAATATCTCTTCAATTATCTAGGTCTTCCTTTTTTCTATATAAGTCCCTAATGTGTCGTAATATATACCAGCACCCAGCAACATGATATAGTAGAAAGAACACGAGAGTCAAAAGGACTTTGGTTTTCACATTTTGTACCCCACTTAGCATAGTGCCTGACACATAGTGGTTATTTAATGTTGTTGTTTGTCCTTCGTTATTCAAGAGGGCCATGACATTAGGGACGTAATGCCATGACATCCATATGAATTGCATTTCAGGCAGGAAGGGCTGGGCGAGGTCATCTGCCTCACTTTTCCCTCCAGAACTCTCTGAGACCATGACAGGATATGTAGATCAAGACCACTGGAAATGGCCCCAGATGAAATGGGAGACCTTGGCCTTATTGAGCTAAGGTCTTCAAGAGGTCTCAGATTGACTGAGACAACACCCATTCAGTGATCAAGGCTAGGGAGCTATTGAGGTACTGACTGATTGACCTGACATTTGTAGTACCTGTGTGATATTGATCAAGTCACTCCAGCTATATGCCATCTTCTGTAAGATGAGGGGACTAGTAGATGGGATGACATCTGAGATTATTTCCAGTTCTAAATCTCTGTGATGAATTTTATAGTTACTTTCAATGGAATTTCTCTTTCTGTCATTTCTTCCTCATTTGTATTTATATTATGCAGAAATGCTGGTTATTTAAATATACTTGGTATCTCAGTACTTTACCAAACCTATTATTGTGTTACTTAATTTCTTTCTGATTACTTAGGATTTTCTAAGAAAATGCTCCTATCATCTCTTGCAAATGGGGATCACTTTGCTTCCTCTTTGCTGATATTTATTGCTTTAATTTCTCTTTTGTCTTATTGCTTTGCCTAATGTTTCTAGTACTATGTTGAATCAGAGCATGGCAAGGGGGCGTACTTGCTTTGCCTCTAAATTTATTGGGAAAGCTTCCAGCCTTTTTCCATTGGGGGAAAAATGCTGGCTCTTTCTATTAGATATATGCCTTTGATCTCATTAAAGAAGGTTCCTTCAGGATTAGGCTTTTTAGGATTTTCAGCACAAAACAGTGCTGTGTTTTGTATAAAGTGTTTTGGGGTTTGTTTGTTTGTTTTCTTGCTCTAATCAGTCAACATCCATTTAGTAAATGCACTCGTTATCTGCAAGGCACCGTGCTCAGCTCTGGGGTACAAGGAAACTTCTTCCTTGAAGGAACTCCCTGTCCATTTGGGGAGACAGCATGCAAACAACTGTATAGATAAGGTGGGCTCCTTCAGAAAAGGTCTCCCTCAAAAGGTGGCCTTTGACCTGAATCTTGAAGGAGGCCAGGGGATCCAAAAAGTGGGGAGAGAGAATTCTGGGCCTATGGGTTAGTCAGTGAAAGGGAAGGAGTTGGGGAATGCATCGTTCAATTGGTAAGCATTTATTAAACATCTGCTAAGTGCTAAGCGCAGAGGTGGAGTGACATATGCAGGAAGTATCAAGAAGGCCAGAGTCAGTGGATCATAGAGTGTGCAGAGGGGGGTAAAGTATAAAAAGACTGGAAACCCAGAAAAGAACCAGATTTTGAAGGGCTTTAAAAGCCAGAAAGATAGATTTTTATTTGATCACAGAGGTGATTGGGAGCCAGTGGAGATTATTTAATATAGTGCTGATGTGGTCAGATCGGCACTTTAGAAAGTCACTTTGACAACTGAGTATATGAGGGACTCAAGTGAGGAGAAATTTAGACAGGGAAATCAGCTAGAAGGCCATGTGTAAGAGTGAAGGGATACATGTCTACTCCTGGGTGGAAAGAAAGGGCCATGTATGAGCCATGGTGAGAACGTCAAAAGGACAAGACTCAGTAATGTATTGGTCATGTGTAATGAGCATGAAAGTGGAGCCAAAATATCAGCAAAATTGTAAGCCTGGGTGAGTGGGAGGATGATGGTGTCCTTCACATTAAGAGGGAGTTTTAGAAGCAGTTAAGGTTTTGGGGATGAGATCACGAGTTCAGTTTTGAACGTGTTGAGTTTGAGATCCCTATGGAACATCCAATATTTGTGTGATTTTTGTTTGGGGTAATTATATAATTAATCGTGGAACTACTTTCTTACTGTCGCTTATTCCTATGTCTCTGCCACAGATCCACTTGGATTATAGTGCATGCTTTAAGCACGTATCACGTATTACATTTTCTTCCATATTTTCAGTCTCTCTTTTGTTCTAAGATTTCTCACTTTCTCATGAAAGCATTGATTTCTGATTGTCCTATTCTAGTTAGTAAGGAGTCTATTTTTGCATAAAGTTTGTCATTTTCTCTTCTAAGTATTTATTCTCCTTGCAATTTTTTCATTGGTAGAGTTAAAAACAATCTCTTACTTTATTTGTCTTAAGCATTTGGGTGGTCCTTTGGGAAAAATTCGTTTTTTCCTTTGAATCTCTGCTTGCAGATGTTATGGCGTTATCCCCTCCTTTATGTGTGGGTGGGGCCGTGGTAAGGCTCTTCATTTGTAATGCTATTTGATACTGGTCACTGTTTCTTTGATTTCCTTATGGCACTACCTTTAGATCTTCCCTTGGGCTTTATGCCCCTTTTTGTGTTTCTAGATGGACCAGTGAGCCCTGCTTGGTTTCACCCTAGGTTCATCATAAGGAAGATCCTACATCAGAGTTGTAAAAACCATAATGGCCCATCTAAATGCCCCTTAATAAAACCCAAACAAGGGCTGGCAAACTATGACCCCGCAGACTGGATTTAGCCATCACCTGAATTTGTAACAGAACTTGAACTAAGAATAAGATTTTTTTTACACCTGAAAATAAGTTTTTGTTGGTTTTTTAAATGGAAAAACCATCTTTAGCTCTTGGGCTGTGCAGAAACAGGTGGCAAACTGGATTCTTCTCAGCATAGTTTGCCAAGCTTTCGCCCAGAGCTGTCTACGTCTTAATCAGGGTTTGACAAGTAGAAAGTATGAGAGCTCTGGTACAGTTCAGACCACACAAAGCCCACATCCAGCGCTCCTTGAACTACATACTCTGCTGTTATTTGGACACATACATGTGTGTATATGTATATGATAATGTATATATGCACATGGCACAATACTATATATCTTACATATATGAACCTATAAATGCGTATACCAATATTTGCACATGTGGGTGTATGGATTTGTACATGTGTGTCTACACGTGTGAACATACATGTATTGTATTTAAATGCTTACAGGTCTGCAGACTGTAAGTGACAAAGCTATGATCTGCTTCCAATCCAGGTCCTCTGACTTCCCATAAAGAGCCCTTTCTACTGGACAGGCTCTATTACTTATTCACACATAGCCAGTCATATATATGCATATGTACTCTTGCCCACATACACATTCAGACATACATATGGATGTGATATTTAATCATCTCTTTGGAGATGGCACAAGGGGCTCCTTCCCCATCTTCTCTTCCAAATGTTGCTTCCTAAACTTTTTTTTTTCAGCTGGGACTGTTTGGCTTCCTTTTCTGGGTTCCCGTCAGACAGGGCTCATTTCTTTGAGTAGCTTTGGAAAACAAATGGCAAAAAGATTTGGCAACAAATGCCCTCCCTTTCCCTCCCCCTGGACATGTTTGACTGCATTCTACCCGTTAAGAAAGCTAGATTTATTTTGATTGCTCCAATTGCCACAAATACATTGCATTCCTGTCTGCCTTTGATCGATAGAAAATTCATTGTGTCGTTACTCAGAATCCTCCTCGGCAGGAGGAGGGCGCTTTGGGAAGAATAGGGTTGCTGTTGGCAGGGTAGGGCAGGGCAGGGAAGAGAAGAGCAAGCCACGGATGGAGGAGAAGGCAGCTGGCTCCCTCATTCTTTGGGCCACATGACATGAGAGTGGCAGTAGGGGTGAGCTTAGCCTTAGTCACTTGGAGACAGTTACCAGGGGGGTTGGGATCCCCACCAGCCCCTCTGTAGAAGGTGCTCTTGGGTGATGGGGGAGACAGGCCTTCTTCCCTTTCTCCTGGGCAATATTTTCAGGTTACCAAGCCTCTTTGGGACCAGACTCACTCTCACCCACTTCCTGAACTCCTGCTTGACCCAGGACCTTCCCAGCTCTCTGGCTGCCCACCAAATGGATTTTTCTAGTTCTTAATTAGCATAGTATAGTGGAGTAGACCCCCAGAGGACCTGGATTTGAATAACAGCTTTGTGTGACCTGTGCCACTTTCTTACACCCTCTGAATCCTTGTCTCTTGATTTCTAAAATGAGCAGGTCACTAGTGAAGCCGAAGATCCATCCCATTTCTGTGTGAGGCCGGGAAGCTGTTGTTACTAAATAGAGTAAGTACTTTGTGAAGATCTGTTGGATTGAGGCAGTGGATCTATTGGGAAAGAACACTGGAGACGTGCTTGTGAATCCAATCAGTGATCCCAGTGCCTTGCAGCCTCAGCTCTCTTGACTTTAAACTAGAGATCACAGCAGTTATGCTAACTACATCCCAGACAATTTGTAGCCATGTAATCTCAGCATCTTGTTTTCCATTCCACTCCTCTCATCTTTTCCTATGGGGTTGTTAGAGAAAGGGGCCTGTGGAAGGTCACCATCCTGCTCTCATTCTCTGGCCTGTTTTGCAGATGCATAAGACGATGCCTTTTTTGTCATCAAATCAGAATCCTGGGATGGAAAGCCATTCTCAGGATCACTCAGGGAGCAGACGGGGCAGCAGGGATCACAGATACCTTGCTATCCCTTTCTCCGAATCATGTTGTTTACTTCCATCAGGCTTCCATGTTTCAGAAATTGTTGTTCCATGTTGCCGGGAGTCGATATGGATTCGCTATAATGACATCTACTAAAAACGTCATTCTTAAACTTGCACTCAATGTTATGTCTGGGCATTTGTGGGCAACAGTTCAGTCTGTGAGAATGGGCCATTTCCAGTGTAGTTTCTCCATAAAATACTCAAGGATGCCTTCAGGTCTGTATTTGTCAAAGGGGACTTAGCTGGCTGTGAGCTTCTGAAAAACAATGAGCTTCTTATGGATGATTCTAGTCCCTAGGTTGTATCTAGACAGGTATTCAGTAGGCCGGCAGTGACGTATTGCACCATTCCCCGGCACAGTCTCCTTTTGATCACTAAGTCCAAAGTCTTAGATGATAACCCTCCCATAATTTTTGGTGGCAATGACCTGACTCTGAATGGTTGCCGTAACACCCTCATTGTCTATTTCTTTAACCCTTGGAATCAGTTATACTTTACTTCCCAGCCATGAGCGTCCCCAAGGATCAGGTATTCAGAATTTCAGGCTCCCTGCCAGGCCTTCAGAGCTCCTAGAAGAGAGTCTGAACACATAAAGTCCCTGCCATCCATCATCCTCGCCAGCACTCTCCTACTCTGACATTGCCTACCCCACCCCTCATGGCAGAGATGATGGGGCGATCATTATCGTTATATGCCAACCTTTTACTTCACTTTATATTGCTTACCATAAACCATAGCGTAGGTCACCTCTGAATACTCAGGTCAATTTAAACTCCTCTTCCTTCTAAAGGTCTGCATTCTCCACTTGCATCTCAGGTTAGCCACAGCTATTATAGGAACCCTAAGTGATTATGAAGAACATAGACGTCCTCAGTCCTGGATCCTGTCCCTTGTGCCAGTCCCTTAACTGATTACTAGGGGTCATTTCACCTGTTTTTTTTTAACTTTAAAACTTTAAAACAACAAGCATTTGTTAAATGCTTCCTCGGGGCCATGTTAGGCTCTAGGAACTTGCAGATCAAGATGAAAATGACTCCAGCCCTAAGCTCAAGGAATTGAACATCTAGTGGCGAATTCAACTGTGTACAGACCAGTCAGCATGAGCAGATTAAGGGAAGCAAACAGCTCTGACAACTTGGGGGTCAGAGAATGCATCCCCCAGGAACCGGCATTTAAGTCGAGCTTGGATGCCGGACTCGAAGGAGCCGTGGACGTGCAAAACCTGCAGTCCCAACACGAATGTTTCCAGAGGTAGAGAGAATACAAAAAAGATCACAGATGAAACAGACTCTCTTCTGTTCAGATTGTTTTTAAAGTTTATTTTAAAGTAAGTGTATTTTATTATATTTTTTATTATATTTAAGAGTAAGCGTAATAGGACTGATGCTGCCCTCCTTGCCTCTGGCTCCTTCAGACTTCTTTCTGCTCTCTTCTGTTAATTTTTAAATATAAATAGGTCCCTTCCCTTTATTTTCTTTTTATTTGTATTGCTGTCTTTATTCCCTAATCCTCCCTACAGTTCCATATATGCACCACACACAACTCTGCCTCCCCAAAGAAATTGGCTACATTTATTTGTTGTAGCCAAACACAAGTTTTGCACGTTGGTCGTGTCGGAAAATACCCTTCTCATACAGCTGAGACACATCTTCACTAAGGAGTGGAAGAGATCCATCATCATTCTTCGTCTTCTGAACTTAAGGTTGGTCACTCCATTGGTTAGGGTTCTTGAGTCCACCAGAGTTATTTTCCTTGGTGTTATTTGGGTCATTATAGAAATTATTGCACTTCTGCGGCCATCAGGCTTCATCACTTCATATAAGGATTCCCAGATTTTCCTTTCATCATTTTTCATAGCCCAATCATCTCCCATTAAATCTCAGGTTGTAATTTGTGCAGCCATTCCCCACCCGATAGGCTCTGGTTTCGACTATTTTTCTTTGCTCCGACAAAAATAGCTGCTCTAAATATTTTTGTGCACATGGGTCTTTTTCTTTCATCTTTAATCTCCTCGGTGGTATAAGCCTAAGAGTGGTATCGGCCGGGCCCCAAAGTAGGCAGAGTTTAATGATTTAGAGGCCATTGTTCCAAGTGCTTTTCAGAATGGCTGTACCAATTCCCTGCTCCTTACCTTCGATTTTTTAGTAAGACATTGAACAATATCTCTTATGCTATTGTTGTGGAAGAGATGGAAAGAAGTGGATTTAATGATGGTACAATTAGAGCCTGAATCAAAGGATGAATGATAAGCATTATTAAGTGCTCTCTACGCGCCAGCACTTTCTAGCGCTGCAGATAAAAATCCAAAAACGAGACAGTCCTCGTCCTCAAGCGAAACATTCTAATAGAAGGAGACAACACATCTAGGGGATCGGCAGCTGGGGAAGGGGTTTTGTTCTGGGAAGTCACGGGGATGGTGAATAGAGGAGGCAATTGATACATCCTTTCCAGAAGCAGTGGCAATATTGATTTGATTTGGGTTGCACAGAACAAGAGGTAGGAGAGGGGAGGGAAGTTAGGTGCACCAGGGCACGGTTCTTGCTGTAACAGGACAGGGATATAACATGAGCTCTCATTGCTCTGGGGCTGGCTAGACAGAGTGGTCCAAAGCTCCAGACCTTAGTGCCTTCATTGTCCCAGGGCCTGATCTCTAGAGACTGGGAGTGGAGGAAAGGGGCCAGAGGTGTGGCTACAGGACCAACATCCAGAAGATGTCCAGAATGGATGGATGATGTGGTGTGAAGAGACACGTAGATAAAGAGAGGAAAGATACTGCTCTGTTTTGGGTACTTGAGGACAGGTTAAAGAAGATCCTTATTGGGTTTGGAAATGATTTTGCCCAAAATAGTCTGGAAGAAAGCTAGATACACAAGAGCACATTCAGAACTGATGAAGAGGAACTGACCAATTCCTGAAAACAGCTTTGTGTCCTCATGGGAAGAGATCTACAGTTCAGCACCTGGTGGTTCTGTGCTGGGCCCTGGGCTGCATAGCATCTTTATCAGTGCCTTGGATAAAGGCGATGATAACACAAAAGACTAAAGTTGCAATCAGCTCAAAGCTAAGAGTAAGAATTCATTCATTGCAACACAGAGACAGGATCCATTCCTTCCCTTGATTCTCTTAATGGTCTCATTTGATGGAGAGGGAAACAGCATGGTAAAGAGAGAAAAAGTGGTTTGCTACAAGTCACATGGCTCATCTATGGTGGAGGTGAGATTTGACCTATGTCCAAAGCTCTAGCCACCCCTCTGTTCACCCTGTGAAAATGCAAAGATAGAGCTATTTTTTCATGAGGCGATGGGATGTAGAACCACATCCAGCCAGGCATGGGGAATGGGAAGGTCTCTTGGTTTCACTTTAAATTGTATTTTGTAAATCCACACAAGTAATAATAAACTATAATTAGGCTTTTTGGTGCATGACTCTCAAAGAGTGTTTACTCATAAATATTTCCAGCACACCACTCAGCATGTACAAAATAGTTCAATATTCATTAGGATGCAAAAGCCAAAGTATCGGACTTAGTTAACGCCTTTAAGCTTATTTCTAATCTGCCAGAGCGTGCAGCTCACCATTGAAACAGTAAACGGGAGCTGGTGGTGCAGATTTCTGGATGAGAACGCCCAATCCCAAAGACAGACTTTTTAGAATCCTAAAAGTCATCTGTGCCCTATGCCAACAGTCCAGAGAAACACCCTATTTTAAAATAAATGTAATTGGAATTGTGAGCTAAAACATTCTGCAGAAATAATAAAAGCCCAAGCAATTTCTGCTCCTTCTTGGAACGTGCCGGTTGGAAGACCTGGATGCATATGAACACTAGATAGAGGGCTCAAATGGAAGACCAAGTAGGATGGCAGAATCCTAGGAATAAAAGAGTGTTCACCTGACTCTGCCCCTTCCAGAAGTAAAATCTGGGTGATGATGCTGACCCAAAAGGAGTAAAAGGGAAACAGGAGATGTGGCTGCCTTTTGTCAGATCTCTGATCTCAAGAGTTGAGAGGGACCTCTGTGACCATCTGGTGCATCCCACATCTACAAGCCAGCTGACCGCACAGGCCTCTCGATTCTGCTTGCCGATGATATCCAATGAGGGACCCCACTGCCTCCTGAGGAAGCCCTTTCAACTTGGGAATGACTGAATTCATTCAGAAACTTTTCTGAAATCAAACTTAAATTTTGCTTCTTTGCAACTCCTTCCTTTCCCCAGCATTTCGTGCTCCTGGGACTGCTCTCTAGGACCAGACAGAACAAGCTGAATCTCCCCTCCACGTGGCGTCCCTGTTCTTATGTCCCTCTCCATCTTCTCTTCTTTAGAACAAAATATCCCCAGTTCCTTTCAGCCATCCTCCTATGAATCCTGCTCAAGGTCTTTCACAATTCTGGTTGCCCAAATCTTTCTATGCTCCTGAGCTTCCTTCTTAACCCATGGCTCCCAAACCTGAACCCATCATCCAGATGTGATGTGACCAGAGTAGGACAAGGCAGAAGCAATTTGTTCACAGAGGCCCCATGGACTTCTTAGAGTTGTCCAGGACACCATTAGTTTTTTGGCCTATCATATTACTCTACTGGTTCATTGACTCACTAACAGACCCCAAGATCTTTTCCCAAACTAACTACTGTCCAAATCTGCCCGCTCATACTGTACCCAAGAGGTCAAATTCTGAAATTCAAATATAAGGCTCTGTTAAATTTTCTTCTGTTAAAATTTCTTGTATTCTATTCAGTTTAAGGCACTGGCCTATTGAGGGCTTTCAAATTCTGATTCTTTTGACTGCTGTGTTAGCTTTCCTTCCCAGACTTATGCCATCTCTAAAATACATGAGCACACCACCTGTACCTCCAGGTCCCTGAGACAATTATTAAACCCCACAGGACCCGGGACAGATCCCTGGGACACTCACTAATGATCATCCCAATTTCCATTGAAATCTTTTAATCTGGCCATTCTAGCCAGTAAGTCCCCATAATTATACAATTATGTAGGCTATATTTTTTCTGCAAGAAAAACATCTCAATATTAATTTTTGTGGGAAAACTAGAGAGACAATTCCATAAACATGTAACTTTCCAGAAGGCCAGCTTCCTTGGCTACCTGTGCTCTTCTTCTATTCAAGTTGTTTAGCAAGGGAAGAAGACTGAGAAGCCCCAAAGATAATTCTAGTATCACAGGGCTTTGGAACTCTGTCTCTAGTCTTTATGGTTTTGTACATATGGATGTTAACCCCCTTGGGGATAATTCAGAAGGGCCCTTCACTCGCCCCTCACAGAATCTCCATCATCCCTCTGCCACCACCTCCACCATCATCCCAGATGTTGGTTGCATGATATTTTACGAAAACCACCTAATAGGACTTTGTATGTATTTTATGTTTCCTTACCTGGGTACATCTTCCCCCACTGAGACCAGCATGCAAGCTCCCTGAGGGAGCCCATGCTTACTCCACAGTTTGGTAAGTAGAAAATGCAGGTAGAATGCCAGGTGCTTCGGGCTAGGAAAGGTTTTGCATTGGTCCCTGGCTCCCCGTTTTTGCTACAGTGTAGCTGTGGAAAATGTTTATTGAATTGACTCAAATTCTAATTTTTAGAAAAGGACAGATCACATAGAAATGTGTTCTTCTATAAGATAACTTTTCTTTCTACAGAAAGTTCTCTTGACCATTTAGACCAATTCCCCAATTAGCCCTTGACTTTCATGTTGTCTCCGGTTTTGCAAACAGATTTGATAGAAGCACTTTTGGGAATGGTACATCAAGTCTGCCGGGTCACATGAAAGGAAAGGAGCCAGAAACTAGATCATCCCCATCGTGGTGTGTGCTCACAAGCCCTTTGGCCATTGGTTCTACAGAAGGGAATTTGGGCGCCCTTTCGGTCATGGGAAAAGCAAGCAATGGGTGGACTGGATCACTAGAGAACTGGTCACGGTTCAGGTTCGAGAGCTGTGTGTCCAAGGTGGAAGCAGGGTTATGCAATGAAGCCCTTTTGAAATCTCAGATTTAAATCTTTGTCAGGGTTTCCATTTTGGTCTCTTTTGTCTTTTACGGTTTCTTGCTGTAAGCTGTTTGCTAACTCTATAAGTTCTGTAAAAAACAAAACAAAACAC
This sequence comes from Myrmecobius fasciatus, assembly GCA_023553655.1. NCBI lineage: Eukaryota > Metazoa > Chordata > Mammalia > Dasyuromorphia > Myrmecobiidae > Myrmecobius > Myrmecobius fasciatus. Next base: position 192,667 of record JAJPUD010002919.1, read on the forward strand.
AAAACCAAAGCTGTTTATACAATGAACAGGCTGCTAGGGAATACAACGTCATGGTTTGCTTTGATCCAAAGGGAAGGGGAAAGCTTGACCTGAAAATGAAGGTGAACTTCCTGATAGGTAAATGATCAAAAGATATGAAGAGACAGTTTTCAAAGGAAGAAATTCAGACTATCAATGTTCATATTAGGGTATTCCACAAATCATTAGTAAATATAGAAATGCAATTTAAAACAGCTTTGAGGTTCCACTCATTAGATTGGCAAAGGTAATTTAAAATTTTTTTTAAAAAGAAAATTCAAGCATCTGCAGAGGGGTGTCCATCGCTTGGGGAATGACTATACAACTGATGATATATGAAAGTAATGAAATATGATTGCACTATAAAAAAAACCTCAATGGATGATTTCAAGGAAAACTAAGTGGACTTAGAAAATTGATGCACAATGAGGTTAGCAGAATTAGGAGAATAATTTATATGGCAATGTTATATACAAAAGCAACTTTGAATAAATTAATTTGATTAGGATTATTTGATTAATGAAATAATCAACCACAACTTCAAAAGGAGTGATGAAGGATGGTACTTACCTCCTCACCGAGAGGAGATAGTCTAAAAGTGAATAATAAAACATATATTTTCAAATATAACCAATATGTTGAGGGGTTTTTTTTTTGCTTGATTATGCAGATTTGTTACAAGGATTTTGCTTTTCCCTTAAAAAAAAAGAAATGGGGAGGGGTTGGGAAGAGTGAGCAAAGTTCAATTATGCATGATTATGTATATATTTTTAATTAACCTATTTTTAAGCTATAGAATGGGAAAATATGGAGACAGCAATAGTACTGTCAAAAAAGAAAGAAGGAAGGAAGGAAGAAAAAAGAAAAGAAAAGAAAGAAAGAAAGAAAGAAAGAAAGAAAGAAAGAAAGAAAGAAAGAA
>JAJPUD010002919.1:193613-208465 GCA_023553655.1 Myrmecobius fasciatus
GAAAGAAAGAAAGAAAGAAAGAAAGAAAGAAAGAAAGAAAGAAAGAACAAAATAAAGAAAAGAAAAGGATAGCCATTCCTGACTTGTTCTATTTCATTGTTCAGTTTACTTGATATTTGGAAAGTTCAGAATAAAAAAATATTTTTAAAAATTTAAGAAAAAAAGAAAATGAATGTGAAAAAGTAAGCTGGCAGAGAAACCCTCAGTTTGTAGAAAATTGATCTTAAAGGAGCATTTTGATGGAGCATGGCAATCATTGCCTTTTGGCACAGAGTTGATGAAGAAGGATCAATGGGACTGTCACAGAGCTTCTAGTACATACAGGGGCCAGAAAGGCAATCAGAAACCATTCCTTTAATTGGTCTAACAAACTGAGTAGGATGAATGGACTCCTTGCAATTGGGATTCAGGAAAAGGATACAGAAGGAGTTGAAAGGAGGATCAACCAGAGTTAGAGTAAGCTATAATCAAGAATAGTTAATCTTTAATGAGAAATGTACCAAATTGTACTTAGGCGTTTGTTTTTCTTGGAATTTTGCTCTTAGAGATCCAAAGCTCCTTTATATTACTTATTAATGTTGCTTTGTATGTTTATACATTTTTTAAAAAGAGTCTGCCAAATTTATGGTTCTAATCAGGATGTCATGTCAAAATCCTCGTGGCTTAATCCCAAACAAGGGACTGAGCAGCACCAGCAGGTGGCACACCCAATGTGGGCAATGTACCCAGGAAGAAACAAGTCTCATAAAGACTGATCTTCCAAACCTAAGTGTACATATCTCAGACACTGAGATCAGCCCTTTCCTGGAAATGCCAATGATACGTTAGACAGTAACTTATAGTCACTGAAAAAGGCAAAGAATGACATAAAAAAACTATTTAAAAAAATAAAATACGTCATCAAAAGGCAAAGAATGACATCAAAAACTGTTAAAAAATAAAATGCATCATCAAAAGGCAAAGAATGAATGCTATATTAGCTACAGTGGAGGCTCTGGTTATAGAGTAAGATGTGACTTGTACTGTGTCCCTCTCCCCAAACCACCCTGCCTGAGAGAGCCATGCTATCCATACTGCAGAGGGTTTTTGTCTCCTCCTCCCTGACGGACTTCTTCTCAGTCTGTTGGAACTCCATCTAGGTCACAGCTGCTCACACTTGGGAATTCCCCAGGGCTCTCCAGGGCCCATTTCTCTTCTAACTATATTATTTCACTTGGGGATTTCATTAAGCTCCCACTGATTCACTTCTCTCTGTATCATATCTACTAATCCAGCCCTAACCTGTGTCTTAACCTCCGACACTCACATTTCCAACTGCCTCATTGAACATCTCCAACTGGATCATTCCCTCCAAACCCTCCCTAACTTCCCCAACTTTCCAATTCCTATCAAGGGCATCATGATCCTTCCACTCACCCAGGCTCACAACCCAGGCATCTTCCTTCACTCTTCCCTATCCGGTGATCACCAATCTGTTGCCACGGTCTGTCCATTTTTACATCTCTCACAATGTCCTTCTAGTTCTTTGACACTGTGACCCACTGTGGTGCACTCCCTCTTTACCTCATGCTTAGAATAGCACAGTAGCTGTTTGGGGGGGGGGCTACCTGCCTCAGTCTCTCCCTACTCCAGTACATCCTCCTCTCAGCTGTCAAATTAATCACCCTAAAGCCCAGATCTGGATTGTGTCTCTCCCTTTGATTCCATTCCATTGGCTTTCTGTTACCTCCAAGATCAAATAGAAAATCCTCCATATGCCATTCAAAGCCCTGCAAACCCTGGCCCTCTTCAACATTTTCAGTCTTTAATGCTTCATTTCCCACCACCTACTTTGATCCAATGACTGGGGCACCCTTGCTGTTCCTTGCACAAGGCCCTCCATCTCCTGGCTCCAGGCATTTTCTGCCTGTCCCCCAGACCTGGAATGATCTCCCTCCTCATCCTTCCTCCAGCTTCCTTCAGGTCCCCGCTAAAATCCTACCTTCTCCATGAAGCCTTTCCTGATCTTCCCTAGAGTTAGCGTTTTCCTTCTGCAGATTATTTCCGACTTATTCTGTGTATCCTTTTTGGACATATTGGATATTGTCTCCCCCATTAGACTGAGCTCCTCAAGGCCAGGGACTGTCTTTTGCCTTTTTTTGTATTCCCTGAGCTTAACACAATGTTAGGCATAGAGAAGACTCTTTAAAAATGCTTGTTGACTGACTGATTGCCGTATCCCCTTGTGGGATAGAAGTTCCTCAAGAGCGGGAACTCTTTCCTTTTTTGTTGTTGTTTCTCCAATGACAAGTGCAGAATATAATACACAGTAGGTGCTTAACATATATTTCGGGGGGCTTGGAAATCTTTTATTTATGCAGAGCTGTTCGGTTTCGGGAGATTTGTCCCAGAAGAATTTGGTCTCCATCCTAGATACTCAAATAGGAGTATACATTTGGAATTGGAAGGGACTCGGCCTTTGGGTCATCCAGTCCAAACTCTGCCATTTTACATATGGAGGAACTGAAACCCAGAGAGGCTAATTGCCTAAAGTGAAGCTTGTGGTAAGTTGCAAAGCCATTACTGGAACTGAGGGGCTCTGCCCCCAGATCTCTCCCTCTGACTCCATCGGCAGAATGGTCTTTCTTAGTCTAGTCCAAAGCATTTGAATTGTCCGCTTGGACCTTCAGAGCAGGTGAGGCTCCTTTTTGTCGTAATTAAAATCTCACGTTTCTGAGATCCTTCAGAGGAGACACACAAGTATGTTGCGTTTTCATTCATAATCAGGATTGAGTAGAGCTGTAGATGGATGGAGAAGCTTCATGGGGAGAGCGAGAGGGAGACCAGGATTTGTTTTGACCGTAGGGTGGGCTACTCTTTTCTACATGTCTTCCTGGCCTCTCACTGGCCATGTACACAAAGATTTTGTGATTGGGATTTCACATCCAACTCCAGCATTCCTAAGAGATTTGCTGTTTGTAGCTCCTACAGAACAGTCCCAGCATCAGAGCCAAGAGCTTCCTTCTCCTTAGGCCAGCCCCTGAAGGAAAACAGAACCAAACACACCTGCGTCCCACTGCCACCCACCCACCAGCCATCTTTGGTAAGTGCCAACATCCGGCCTCCAGCACCAACTGAGGCAGAATGAGCTTTGCCCTTAAATTAGCCAAAGGCTGGTGGCCCTGTGCATGATCTCCCTCTTAGGCTTTCCATTCCGTACCCATGGCCCTGAATTATTGCAGCCAGTATACAGAGCTGGATGATTTTTTTCGCAAGATTTGCACGACTGACCTTTTCCTTACTGTAGCACCGTCATTATAAACCAAACATAAGAGCTTAAGAGAAGATCTTGAATTCTGTGTGTCCAGGAGAGAATACCCTGCAGATCAATTTTCACGTTCTGCAATCCTTGGGCTCTCATTTTTCTCTAATGGAAGCTTGAGAAGAGATCCGACTAGAAGCTTTCTGAGTAGTATTCGGCATTTCCTGGCCACTATGTTTCTTAGACTCATAGAGTGGGAAGGGACATCAGGGGACTGTCCAGTCTAAGCCACCCCTAAAGGGAACATCCTCTGTAACTGACTTGACTCACAGGCCTTAACCCAGCCTCTTCCCCTCCCAAGGTGGTCCATTCTGTTTGGTTAGAGAGGTTTTCCCAATATTGATCTGAAGTTGTCCTTCTTATATCCTCCCTCTGTGAATATTCTGGGGGCAAGTAGAACAAGTCTAATCCCTCCTGCATACAGTAGCCTTTCAGATGCTTGCAGAGGATTATCCTGTCCTCCCTTCTCTTCTCCACACCAAGCAATCATCTGAGGAATTGGACTTAAGTCTCAGAACTATACTGCTCTGGACACTCTCCACCTTCTCAATGGCCTTAAACCTGGAAGCCCAACACTGAACAGAATGCTCCATATCCCCAGCTAATGTCACTTCCCTGTGTCTTGCCCCTCTTCAGTCAATCCAAGATCACATTAGTTCAATCAACCGCCTCCCCCCAGATTTTTTCCCAGACAACTGTTGTTGATTTGTGCCATACATCTGGGGAGTTTATTTTTTGTACTCAACTGGAAGACTTTACATTTATCCGTAATGAATTTCATTTCATTAGATCAGAGCTGTTGAGAATAGTTTGGATCTTGATTTTGTTGCCTTGTGTGTTAGCTGTCCCTCTCAGCTTTGTGTCATTTGCAAATATGATGAGCACGCAGTCTGTCTGTATCCAAGGGATTGGTAAAATGAGCACAGATCCCTGTAAAGTGAAAATAAAGGTCCCATGTGAAATGATAATATAAACTAGAAATAGGAAATAGATTTGGAGAGCACAATGGTTAACGACTTGGAATGACATGACCTGGATATCCATCACATATTATAAAAGTTGGCCATATAGCTCAGGGGCTTGATCAACCACAACTAAACAAGGCAGAGTCAGGTGATTAAATAACTTGCTTTGGGGGGGGGAGACAAGACTTTTTATGGCTCAGAGGGAGGAGGGTGAAATAAAGGCAGGATCTAGAGAGTGACAAGGATGTGTAATGAGTCTTAAAATGCTAACAAGATAGTCTGAGAAAACTCAGTTCCTTTTATATTTGATTATGGTCGAGAGAGTACACATTATGACTGTCTTAACTATGGCAATAAGACAGTCTGGGAATGTGGACCCTTTTGGGTAGCAATTGGGATTGATAATAGGAGCAGGATGGACTCATTTTAGCGATTCCTAAGAATAAGCTGGTTTAGAGTTCACATCACCCAGGGGATTCCAATGAGCATCCCCTACCACAATGACATTGAGTCATTTACACCCACTCTTGGAGTCTGACAGTCCAACCAATTAAAAAGCTATCAGATTATATTATCGCCTAATCAATATCTATCTTCTCCATAGTATGAGAGACTTTGTAAGAAGCTTTGCTAAAATCAGAGGAAAAAATAGTCCTGGCATTTTCCTCATCTCCCACTTTAGTAGTCCTGTCGAGATTGGAAATGAGGTTCAGCATGAGCTATTATTGAGAAAGCCCTGCTGGTACTTGGTAATCACTTCCTTTATAAATGTTGACCAACCATCCCTTTAAAAAAACATTCTCTAATTTGTCCAGAAGCTGAAGTCAAGCTCACTGGCTTATAATTTTCAGGCTATGTTCTTTCCTTTTTTTGGGAAATGGAGAAAGTGGTTTTCCCATCTATCAACTTGTAGTACCTCTCCCATTTTCCATGATCTTCCAAACATCACAGATACATATTCAGCCACACACTCAAGAATGTAGTTTGTCTGAACTGAGTGATTTGAATGTATCAAGGGTCCCTCGATGTTCTCTTACTATCTCCTTATTTATCTTGGGCATCAGCTTCCTGTTAATCATTTTTGTTTTATCCTTTCCAGTGTGAGGGTCATTTTCCTTGGCCAAGAAAACAGAAATACAATAAGATTTCAGTAACCATCTCTGCCTTCTGTCTGTTCTCAGTTGCCATCTTCCCATGTACCCCCAAACAAAGTTCCTACACCTTCTTTTAACTTCCCTTTTCTCCCAATATATCTTTAATTTTTTTAAAAGCTTTTTCTAACAACCTGAACTTCCATTGTCAGCCTCAGTTTATTCTAAGTCTCAACTTTTCTCAATTACAAGCCATGCCATGTTCTGATATTCATCTTCAGTTGCCTAAGTTGCTTTATCTTCAAAATAGTTCTTTTTAAAAATCTCTTTGCAGGGGCAGCTAGGTGGCACAGTGGATAGATCACCAGCCCTGAAGTCAGGAGGACCTGAGTTCAAATGCGTCCTCAGACACTTAACACTTCCTAGCTGTGTGACCCTGGACAAGTCACTTAATCCCAATTGCCTCAGGGAAAAAATATCTTTTCCATTACATGTCAAAACAATTTTAGCATTTTTTTACATTTTTGAATTCAAAATTTTCTTCTTCCCTCTTACCTGACTCTCTTCCCTAAGATGGCAAGCAATTTAATATAGGTTATACGTGTGCAGTCACGCAAAACACATTTCTACGTTTGTAATGTTGGGAAAGAAAACTCAGACCAAAATAAAATGTAGAAAATTAAGTAAAAAGTAGTGTCGTTGGCCTGCATTCACATTACATTAGTTCTTTCTCATTTTTCATCATGAGTCCTTTGGAAATGTCTTGGATCTTTTTATTGCTGAGAATACCTAAGTCATTTGCAGGTGATCATTGTACAGTACTGCTCTTATTATGTACAATTTCTCCTGGTTCTGCTCACTTCACTTTGTATCAGTTCATGTAAGTCTTTTTAGTTGTTTTATTCTGAAACCATCCTGATCATCATTTCTTATACCACAGCTTGTTCAACTGTCCCCCAATTGATGGACATCCCCTCAATTTCCAAGTTTTTGCCACCACCAAAAGAGCTGCTATAAATATTTTTGTACATGTGGTCTTTTTCCAGAGGAAATAATCACCTATAACCTTTTGGGCATAGTTCCAAATTGCTCACTAGAATGGTTAGATCATCTCACAGCTCCACTAACAGTGCATTAGTGCTCCAATTTTCCCACATCTCTTCCATCTTCAGAATATTTCTTTGTTAAATTGGAGTTGGTTAGTGAGTTCCTATGTCTCTGTAGTAGGATCTATAGACGAATCCAATTTTTCTTACTCACTGGATTTTTTTTCCTCAATAGTTGTTTACTTTTCCAAACACATGTAAAGAGTTTTCAACATTAATTTTTGTAAGATTTTTTGGTTCAAATTTTCCTCCTTCCCTCTCTTACCTCCCCCTCCCTGAGACAGCCAGCAATCTGATATAGGTTAAACATTTACAATCCTTTAAAACATATTTCCATATTCATTACTTTGACAATCCTTTAAAACATATTTCCATATTCATTACGTTGTCTAAGAAAAATCAGATCAAAATGGAAAATAACCACAAGAAAGAAAAAGCAAACAAACAAAAAGGTGAAAATATCCTACTTCATTCCACATTCTCCATAGTTCTCTCTCTGGATGTGGATGGCACTTTCTATCCCAAGTCTATTGGAATTGTCTTAAATCACCTTATTGCTGAGAACAGCCAAGTCCATCACAGTTGATCATGATGGGATCTTCTTGTTACTGTATACGAAGTTCTCTTCATTCTGCTCGCTTCACTCAGCATCAGTTCCTGTAAGTCTTTCCAGGCTTTTCTGAAATCAGCCTGCTCATCATTTCTTAGAGAATAATAATGTTCCATGATATTCATATACCATAACTTATTTAACCTTTCCCCAACTGACGGGCACCCCCTTAATTTCTAGTTCCTTGCCACCACAAAAAGAGTTGCTTGTCAAACTTTTTTTGCCCATGTGGATCCTTTTTGCTCTTTCATGATCTCTTTTCTTCACTGGAATTTTACAGGTGATCTGCACCCCAAATATGAGGGCACTGGTAGAATTCAGTTGTTATTACTGGCTTCAGTCCCTACCTAGGATTTCAAGAACTCCAATTCTAACAGGTCATCTGGTAGATGACTATTCTTTCCTACTTATAGAGTTAGAGGAAGAAGGGACAACTGGATCAGGTAGTCTAGTCTCCTCATTTTACGGATAGGGTTTCGGAAGTAGAGGAAAAAAGACTGTGATCGAGGTGCTGAATTCCTAGAGAAAGAAGGAAAAATAATTTGGAGACTTTTTGATGACTATGACAAGTATTTGAAGTATGTGGCCAAGAAAGCTGGAGTGAACTTCAAGGGGAGGAAGGGAGAAATTACTTTCTATTATATATCTCTCATTTCTTTTTGCAAAGTATATTTGTATGTATGTAATCCTCCACTCTAGGAAAATGTAAATACCTCAAGGGCAGGGATTGCTTTGTTTGTGTCTGTGTCCCCAGCACTTATCAGGGACCTGAGTGCCCAGTTGGCATTTAATGGATGTTTGAATTGAATGGCAGGTAAGGAGACCGAGCCCCAAAGAAGTGGTAAGGATATGCCCAAAGTCACACAAGCCCTCAATAGCATCCAGGATTCAGACTCGGGCTGAACTCCAAATCTGATAGGCCTTTCATTGCAGTATCAGCTCCCTTCCTCCAGTGAGACAACTTCCCTCATCTCCCAGTCATCCCAAAACAGATATGGAAATTAGCACCAATAATGCCCCTGGGTTAAAAGTATGGCTGTGAAGAGATGTTGTTTTTTATTCTCTAGCCCTCCCTTCCTCTCTCCCAGGTTGAGTACATTTTAGCAGGTGCCTATCCCAAGAGTTCTCCGGTCTCAGGTAATTTGATATAGCAAACCCTCCTCACACTGGTGGATATATAATTAGTCCCCAACAACAGCGGAAAGAGATTTTAATTTAGGGTCAGAGAGCCTGAGTGCAAACTCTTGCTGTGCTGCCAACTTACTTGGACAAGGGCTTTCCTCTTTCTGAATCCTCAGTTTCCTCTTCTGTAAAAGGAGATTAGATTAGATGGACCAGATGATCTCTAAGAACCCTTGCAGCTGGGACATTCCGTGATTTTGTGATGATTGGTAGACCTCATAGGTGTTATATCAGTTTTTCCAGATGAAAGTAGAATTCGGAGTTTGAGACCAGAAATAAATGGTAGACAAGCCCTGGCTTGCACCATCATTTCTCTTCCACCCTAGTGAGTCCATTGGCACTTGAACTGAAGAGAAAAAAAACAAAAGCAAAGCAAAATAAAAAGTGGTCAAACCAATTTCCAGCTCTGCCAGAAGTAAATTAAAATGCCTGCTTGTCTACAGCCCCTCCAATGGGGAATTTTTCCATTTCTGTCAACCTGATAGCTGTTGAGCCGAAGCCCAGAACTGTTTTAATGTATATTTCCTTGCTTAGTAGTAATTTAGAGCATTTCTTCTTATATCTGTCTATCGTTTGCATTTCTTCTTCTGAAAATTGCCTGTTGTGGTCTCTTGATCGGTCATCCACTTCCATCCATTTGTCCTTCCCCTAGATAACGTGGATATCAGACTCCCATCCCACTCCTTTAGACAGCCTTTCTATTGTCATTGCATCAGCCATCTTGTGGTTTCTATACCGCTGGTTTTCCTGGATATCTCTTGACTATCTCTGTCTAATAGTCCAGGTGCCCCCATTCATAGTTGAGCTGGGGTCCTTTAGAGCCAAGTCAGAGGATTACAACAAGTCACACCAAGAATGAAGGGACCCTTAAGAGAGTGCAAGATCTTATATCTAAAACTGAAAGAAGCCTCAGAGACCATTTAGTCCAAGCCCTTCATTTTACAAGGAAGGAAAGTGAGACCTGGAGGAAAACCTGGAGAACAGTGAGGGCCATACCCCAAATGACAAAGTTAGCAAGTTGCAGAGATAGATAGAAATTTAGTAAGATGCTCCCTCTTCTGTCATTAGCCTCTTCATTTCAGATACATTGAGCCATTTGCTAGCTCAAATATGTTTAAATTTCCCCTAAAGAACTCATCTAGCATCTTACCTGCCCTTCCATCTCTCTTTTTTGGACCCAAAGCTCTTCTTGCCATCCTAGGGGTCACAAGATCAAGGTCAAAATACTTTAGAAGCTGCTGGGGATTTGCCCAGTTGACCCTTTTGAGCCTGAAAGTTGGAAACTATCTAAACCTAAAGCTCTTAATCTGAGATCCATAGACAATACCATCTCCCACCCAAAGACCCATGAACAGATAATGGTAAATTCATAGGTGTCCATGAACCAGGATGGGGAAAGATAACATAGCTTTATTTTTTAGTAAACTTCTAAATGAAAATTAACACTCTTTCAGTTATTTACAAACATCCCTCTGAGAAGAGGCTCATGGGCTTCATCTGGCACCCAAAAGATCTAGAACACATTCCCTTACTGATGCACATGCATTAGAGTATGTTATTTTCTTAGACACAGCAGCTTTTCTTGTGATAGCCGTTGTTACATAGCATGATGCTTTCCCTCAAGGAGGCAGACCAAGAGCAGATGCCCTTTATTTCTTCCAGTGACTTTTTAAAAGGGAAATTTGTATCAATTTTTTGTTTTGACATTATATTCCCAATATATATTTCCTCCACCTCCCAAAGAGCCTTCTTTTATTAAAAAAAAAGAATTGTAGCAAAAGTCACCAGCACACCAGAAAGGCTGCCATTATATATGATACTTCATGTTCATAGCTCTCCACTTCTGTAAAAAGGGTGAGGAGATATCTTCTCATCACTCTTCTAGGGGAGCCAGGCTTGATCATTATAATTTTTCAGGATTCAGTTTTTTTGAACATTTTAATAGTATTTTATTTTTTCCAAATACACGCAAAAATACTTTAAAACATTCACCTTTGCAAAACCTCGTGTTCTAAATTTTTCTCCCTATCTTCCCCTCTTCCCTCCCCAAGCAATCTGGTATAGGTTAAACCTGTGCAATTCTTCTAAACATATTTCCATATTTGTCGTGCTGCCCCTCAAAAGAAAAAAAATGAGCAAACAAAGAACATTTTTAAAGGAGGCAATGCCGTGCTTTGATCCTCATTCAGTCTCCATAGTTCTCTCTCTGGATGCAGATGGCACTTTCCATCACAATTCTCTTGGAATTGTGTTGAATCACCACATTGTTGAAAAGAGCCCCATCCATCACAGTTGTTCGTCACATAATCTTGTTACTGTGTACAATGGTCTCTTGGTTGTGCTCACTTCACTTAGCATCAGTTCTTGTAAATCTTTCCAGGCTTTTCTGAAATCAGTCTGCTCACTCGTTTCGGTTTTGATTGTTTCGTTGTTATTTTTGAAGATCTTTCTGATGTAAACATCGCAGTCATCATAGTGAATGTTGTTTCCCTGGTTCTGTTTAATTCACTTCTTCTCAGTTCACATAATTCAACTCAATGCAATAAACATTTATTAAGCACTTACCATGTGCCAGGTACTTTGCTAAATACTGTGAATACAAATAAGAAAAAGAGAGAGAATCCTTGCCTTCAAGAAGCTTACAATTTAATGGGGCATGACAAGTGGGGAACACCAAGGGGTCTATTATTCTCAGGAGTTCAGACCAAGGAGAGCTACAGATGGAAAGTGGAAAGTGAACCCTGAAGTCCACCTGCAACTTGTCCTCTATCAAGGAAGGCTTTGGGAGGGGTTGAGTGCTCTACTCCCTAGACCTCAGGTCAGAGTGCTGCTGAGTATTAAATTGGTGATGATGAGATTTCAAGTGATCAGCTTTTCCTGAGAAGGATATCTTATTCCATAGAGTTCACCACAAACAGAGCTGCAGATGGAGAGCGAAGACCTATGTCTCTCCATCCTTCTTTTACAGTTGTCATTTATTATAGCATACTAATAATCTATCATCTTCATTTACTGGAATGGGTGGAGTTGTTCCTGATCTATTTGGTTTCTCATTTTGGCTGCTAAGAAAAAGTGATGGCATCATTATGTGGATGCCCATGGCTTTCCCCTTCTCATTGACCTCTTTGGGGTATATGCCAGCCGTAAAATCTCTCGATAAAGAAGGATGGACGCTTCCATCACTATAATTGTAATGAGTTCATCGCAGTTGTAATACTGACTATGTTTCCCAGGCAATCCTAGAAATAGGTATTTGAAGTGAGAGTTGATAAATTCGAATTCATATGTTTTTCTACTCACTTGTTACTCTTGGAATAACATTGTATTTGAATGGGTCATAGGAAAATCGATTTTTGAGCTGAAAGGTCACCTTGTCCAAGCTTCTCATTTTCCAGGTGAGGGAACAGCCCCAAGTGATAGAGGAACTTCCCCAAAGCCACACAGTAATTACCAGTGGTTAGAGCCCTGATACAAGCCCACTACTCTGACTTCAGATCCAGCAGTTTTTTTGCTGTCCTCTATTCTGCTGTGGATTTGTTTATAATTTTATTAAAGCCTTAGGTTAAACTGCATCTTGGTTGCTGGACATTTCCCCTTTGTTTCTCTGCATGTTCCTTGAATGCTTTGGTAGGAAGTAAATGATGTTTCCCCCAACTTGGCTCATTGCTGAACAGTCATCCAACTTGATTTTGTGGTGGGCTGATCCCAATTTTGTCTTACAAGATTGTCCTGAACTCCGTAGTTTCCATTTTCCTTTCACAATTTTATAGTATGATACAAAAGAAAGAAGCGACTTCAAGACCAACCCACTTGTTCCCCTCATATGTAGTACCATACTCAGTTTGGCAGAATAAGTAATTCTTGGATGTAAGACTTTTTCTTTTGCCTTTTGGTATAACATAATCAAATATAGGGTATCCCAGAAGCCTTAGTGCAGCTGTAAGCTAAACTTTAATAGCTTCTTAAATAAACATTATTCAATTAATAGCTATTAAATTAATAACTGTTAAAGTTTAGCTTATAGCTGCACCAAAGCTTTTGGGACACACTGTATTGCCCTTCCTTTTTATCCCAGTTGTGGCACAGTCTTGTATGATTGGGACGATGTTCCAATGAAATTCTTTCTTTCTTGCCATTTGCAGCAATTTTTCTTTTACCTGGATTATCTAGGTTTTAGCTATGACATTTCTGTCTGTATTCAATTTGGGGTTTCAGGAGGTGATGAGTGAATACTTTGTAATTTCTCTCTACTCTTGGGGGTCTAACAATTCAGAACAGTTTTCTCTGATAATTTCTTGAAGTATGATAAGCAAATTTGGGGTTTGATCATGGATTTCAGGGAGTCTGATAATTCTTGAATTTTCTTTCCTCAACCTCTTCTCTAGCTCCCTTACATGTTCTATTGGAACTTGTAATTAATATTGGAATTAATATTTCTTGTGGCCTCCTAAAATCATTATATTCTCTTTGCTCTCTTCTCTTTTCCCTCAGAAGCTTTAATTCTTTTTTTTTAATCCCTTGATTCATTTATTCTGGAGTCATTGGCAAAGCCACTCTTTTTTCCTGAGACATTTCTTGTACTTATTTTAAAAATCTTCTTCTGGATTTAACTCTTAGGCTTCTAACCTATAGTGTTTCTTCATTATTAGGAGATTATTCAGTTTTCTCTTGCACCCAGCCTCAGTTTCTGTGTCGGGACTTTGTGCCAGGGCCATCTCTGTCCCCCCTTATACTTTTCAATTGGGAAGGGACCTGTTGTGCTGTGACTTGTCCAGGAATCAGCTCCATCTCCGTTTCCTTTATCCCCTGGTGTGGCCAACAATTGTTGGAGGTCAGGCCAGTCTCAGGCTCTTTTCTCCCCTCACCATTGTCCATTGAACTTTGTTGTATCTCCTTGGACAGTCCCCTACCCAGCGGCTAGTTCTGTCCCCTCCTCTAATACACCATAATCTAGTAGGAATCTGGGCTCCTCTTGTAAAAATAAAATACAAAGGCCTGTCTCAGGACTTGCTCCCACTGACATATTACAGAAAAAAAGGTGAAGAAATTGAAGCACCAAGAGGTTAAGAGATGCGATCAGGGCCATAGAAATAGTAAGCTTTTGTGGCAAGATTCAAACCCAGGAGTTCCTGAATTCGGCTCCAGTGCTCTGTCCATTTCTTTTTTTTTTAATTTTTTTTTATTTGCAAAACATATGTATGGGTAATTCTTCAACATTAACCCTTATAAAGCTTTCTGTTACAAATTTTTCCCCCTAGTCCCCACCCCTCCCCTAGATGGCAGGAAATCCACTGCATGTTAATTATGCTAAAATATTTAACAAATCGAATATATGTATACATATTTCCATATCTATCATTTTTGTGCAAGAAAAATCATATCTGCTCTGTCCATTTCTCTGATGTGTTTCCCAATTCCACCCAAAGGCCTACTTATTCCCCTTTCAGTTCACCTGACTCAGATAGTCCTGGGCAGATGAATACCCTGGCCCCTTATCACCTAACACATCCAGCTCCTAACATAACAGCTTACCTAATGTATACAGGAGTGGATGATAGAGACCTTTTCAGGAAAGAAAGCCCTAGGAAAGTTGCTGTGAGCAAGCTGTGAAAGAGGTGAAATAGGGAGTAAAATACTAAAGAGAAATGGTGTTTATTTTGCCACAGGCTACCTCAGCACCCAAGACCTGTCACCATTCAGTGATGGGTAGAATGAGGCAGGGGTCTTGTCTGTGCACAGAAAGCACGTGCTGCCTGCTCCAAGGTGCCACTCCAGCCTAGACTTTGTTGCCAGGGCTTTCTGAAAAGGCAGGTTCACTCCAAATGACTTTAATGAGTAAGCAGAGTTAAACAGCACAATTACTTCCAAAGGCCAGAGAAATCTATTTTATAAAACTCATTTCTTAATCTGAGGTTCATAAAAAAAGAAATCCCATGGAGTTTCTGCAGTCTGTATAGATGTTCCCTTTCAAAGGCTTCAAAGATCTGGAATAATTTGAGGACAGAAATAATGTAGTCTTTCTCTGGGCTGTCACCAGCTCTGCCATGGGCTCCAGGAACAAGAGCATTCACCATTGAAACGTATTTCCAGTGACAGGCAAAATCAATTTCTGAATCTGCTCTGCCATAGCGAGAGGTTTTTTTAATAGCCTGTAAAGAAAAAAAAGATCAGCTGATGGAATCAGCAGTGAAGTCTCTTCTTCCCTCTCTTCTCTCTCTTCCTCCCTAGCCCTAGCATCCAGATTCACCTTTTTATCTCCCTGCTTAGGGGCTTTTTTAGTTCCTAAATTCCTTAAAATCAGGGTGACCGAGTGAGCATAGCGGAGGAGGACTCACTGCTTAAGGAACAAAAATCATTTTTTAAAATGGCTTTTCCTTTAGATAGTCAATACACTGATTTTTTTTTTTTGCTTTTTTGCTGAGGCAATTGGGGTTAAGTGACTTGCCCAAGGTCACACAGCTAGGAAGTGTTACATTTCTGAGATCAGATTTGAACTCAGGTCTTCCTGACTTTAGGGCTGGTGCTACACTGATTTTTCAAAATGTCTTGTTGTTGTTGTTGTTGTTGTTGTTGTTGTTGTTGTTGTTGTTGTTGTTG
>JAJPUD010002919.1:208475-236028 GCA_023553655.1 Myrmecobius fasciatus
TGTTGTTGTTGTTGTTGTTGTTGTTGTTGTTGTTGTTGTTGTTGTTGAGGCAGTTGGGTTAAGTGACTTGCCCAGGATTAAAATGATATTTCTTAAGATTGGGACTCAGTTAGTCCTGGCTGGCTCCCGGGCACAGGTTCTGAAGGAATCATTGATGGGATGGGGATGGAGAGAGATGCTGCCCTTGCCCAGCTGGCCAGGTAGAATGCAGCACTTAAAATCACTCTAGTGCCTGCTGCCGTGGCCATGGTTCTGAAAGGTCTACTCTCTGGGTCCTAGGTAAAACCAAAAGGGTCTTATCTTTTTCTCCTCTCTTCCCCCATCCTGTCTTTAAGGAAAATCAATACAATGCAAGTTCCCAGGGAAAAGCTTGCCAATGAAAATAGAGAATGAATGATTTATTGTTTGAAGACAGGAAGTCTGAGAACAAATTGCTATTCTGAAGCCATGACCCTGTGTTGCCTTTATCACATATGGCATGGCTCTATGAGATTTATAAGGGTTTTCCCTCATCTGGGACTGGAAAATTAATAAAGCCCATTCAATCCATTCTGCCCATTTCCACTCATTTTGATGAGCTCCATTTTGCATCTGTTGCAGAAGAAGAACCATGAAATCTCTTTGTGTTGGCTATAAGAAAACTCAATCATGTGTGTGCATCATCAGTATTAGACATAGGGAAGCTAATTGACTCATTTGGCCTTGTCCCCCCCCACCACCACATCTCCCCCATAGGCCTAGTGAGCTGCCTTGGTGTGCTCTCCTGCGCTCTGATTTACTGCTTCTCCTCCTTGTCCCTTGTATTTTCTCCTCCATTTAGGTGTACCAAGGAGAGTGTGCTCCCCTCATTCTCCCAACCTGTTCTTTTGTTTTCTTTCTCTCTCTCCTCCCC
Source organism: Myrmecobius fasciatus (assembly GCA_023553655.1). Taxonomy (NCBI): domain Eukaryota; kingdom Metazoa; phylum Chordata; class Mammalia; order Dasyuromorphia; family Myrmecobiidae; genus Myrmecobius; species Myrmecobius fasciatus. The sequence continues at coordinate 209,368 of JAJPUD010002919.1, forward strand.
TGCTTCTTCCTTTTTCACCCACATCTTGCTCAGATCTCCTCTGTCTTGGAGAAAACTACTTTCCGTGATTCTTTGAACTACTCTTGGATTTCTCCTGTCCCTTTCACAACCACACTGATCACAGGCTCAGTCTATATAACCTAGAGCCTCCATTATCTCAACTTTTGAAGGGGATTTTATTCAGAATCTTGAAAAAAAAAACCTTTAAGGACCTCATTTATGTGCTACTCACCATTCTAGCTTGGTGACCTCATCCACTCCCATGGATCCAATTCTTATTTCCAATCAGATGACTCTTGGTTTTATGTAGCTAGCCCTAGTCTCTCTCTGGATCTCTTCTGCGTCACCTAATATCTTTTGTTCATCCCGGACTGGACATCCCAGAGGCATCTCAGAGTCAACCAGTCCAGAACAGACTTGTGATCTCTTTCCTCTGAACCTGCCCTCTAGTCATTTTCTCTGTTACCGGCAAGGGTACCAATTCCAGCTCCCCCTTTAATCGTGGTAATCTATGGTCCAGCCACATTCATACATGACATTGCATCTCCAACCTCATTACCTTTGCTTAGGCTGCCCCCCCATGTTTGAAATATACTTCTTTACCTCTGCTGCTTATAATCCCTAGTATACTTCCAAATTCAACTCCAGTTCCTTCATGAGTCCCTTCTTTACCCCTCCAGGTACCAGCACCCCCGTCCCTAAGATGACTTCCTATTTCTTTATATATATGTATGTGTACATTTTGTCCAAGCTCACCCCCAATGCCCACATATAAGCTCCTCAAGTGCAGGGATTGTTTTTGTGTGCATGTGTCTTTGTATCTCCATCACATGGACACAGTAGGTATTTAATAAATACTTGCTTGACTGATAAATTGTGGCACTGCACATACACAAAAATGATATTGATTCAGTTCCTGCCACCTAGGAAACTGCAATCAAACATGGGCCTACTTGTTCAAGATGTCCTGGCAGCACAGTAAAGAATAATAAAAGAAGCAGTAAGAAGTCCTTCCCTCTTTTCACACAGTTGTTCCTCCCCCCCCCACCTTGCTTTTGATTGTGATACCTGGGGACCCATTCATCCTTTTGGGCTGAAGAATTAGCCCCTATTCAAATGCAAATATACTGGGGAAAGGTAGCAGATTTTCTCCTTACCAGTTATCCCTCTTAGAATATCCGGGTATCTTTGATGAAGCTAATTTAGACAGAAAGGGAACCAGGTTTAGAGGGGAGCCCAGAACTTAGGTTCAAATTTCCATCTCTTTCATTGACTACCTGTGTAAAATTGGTCAAGTCATTTACCTCTCTGGATCAGTTTCTTTTGTACAATTGTTAGGGCTGGTCAGGGAGATTTCCTAGACCCCTTCAAGATCTAAATCTGTGATTTTGTGACTGGTTGAAGAGAGTAGAGTGAAGAGAGGAGGATGTAACTGAAAGAAAAAGAAGGGGGAGGTAGAATAAAATGAGATGGGAATTTTACTTCTCTGTGCCATCCTAACAAATACCCAAAGAGAACAGGCTGTCTTTCATATCTCTTTATATTTATATCTATGTCTATGTCTATACAAACATATATTTATTTATAAATATAAATATATATATATGAATATATATATATATATATATTTAATGCTATGTGTTTATAATTATCCTTTTATTTATATTCAGCAATTTAAGTTGTCCCAAGAGTTACAAAGGGGAAAAGGCCCACCATTGCTTGGTTTTGTGTTGGGTTTTGGTCATTTCCAAGACTCCGTTTGACAGGCTGGGGTTTGAACTCTTAGACATAATTTGTGAATGAGCAATTTTGTCCCAGGTCACCACTGCAGTCCCGGCACCCTGCTGGTGACAATGAGATGCTGCTTCCTTGTTCCTGCATGCAGTCAGTGAGAAAGCTGATAAAGCCCTAGACCGGACAGGCCAGGGTCTTGAAGCAGCAAGCTGGGAGCACGGCCCCAGTGAGTAGCCGGGACAGCGGACAGGTATATGACAGGGAGGAGGACAGTGATAATCATTGATGTTTGCAAAGCACTTGACCAGATGGATAGGATCTGTTTTCATCCTTTCTCAGCCAGAGAGCCACGGCCCCCTGACTTACTTTCCTTCTCAGTGTGAGGCACAAAATAATTTTTTTGGAGTCCCCCAATCAGTGGCTCCTGAGCACCTCCCAGGCTCCCAGAACTGGGTTAGGCCTTGTGGGGGACCGAGCGGACTGGTGGAATATGGCTCCTGTTCTCAGGTTGTTTACGATGTAGCTGGAAACCTTGCACTGACTGATCTGAAGGGCAAGTTGAACTGCTAAACTGTGTATTCTCTATGTAATTATTAAGTATATATCATAGTAAGGTATATATTGGGTTCAGAACTTGAAAGTCATTGACATGTGAACAAACTGAGGCCCAGGAAGGTTAGGTGGCCAAGGTCACACCACTGGTAAAGTATCGGAAGCCAGATTAAAGCCGAGGCCAGAGATTCCGCAGTCACTTTCTGTCTGCTATACTACGCCATGGTTTAATTGATGTTGAAACATCCCAAGGTAAAAAGTCTTCTCGTCGGCCCAGACTGGGGAGTCACCTGGACTCTTTGGTCTCAGAGTTGCCTCCTGGGAAAATGAGTTACTAATGATCATAGATTTGGATTTAGAATGAACCACTAAAGGCATCTAATTCAACTTTACAGATGAGGAAACTGAGGCCCAGAGAGAGGCTGGATGACTTGCTTAAGGCCCTACAAGTAGTCAGCAGCAAAGTTAGGATTTGAACTTGGATCCTCTGGTTCCACCATTGTTTCTGCCAAGGTTTCACGATTTTATCCTATAGAGAGATACCTGGCAGTTTATCTGCTGTTTCAGGTCTTAGGGGTTCTCCTGGGACATCAGGAGGATAAGTTATTTAGACTTATAGGTGTCAGAGAGCTACGATTCCAGCCCCCCAGCCCACCCCGATTTGCTAGATGAGGAAACTTTTATGATCCGCCCAACGCCACTGAGGGAATACATCCCAGAAGCAAAATCTGAACCCAGCACTCTGATCCACCCCTGATGTACCCACATTGCATTGTAGCAGTGCCACATAGCTAGTATGTGGCAGGGGTAGGTTCTCAACTCGGGGCTTCCTGACTCTTGGGCAACACTAGAGAGAGTGTCCCAAAAGTCTTAGTGCCTTTTCCAGCTCTAGCTATATATAAAAGAGTAAAAAATAATAGCAATTTATCTAGCATCATAAGGCTTGCAGAATATTTTGTGTATATTCTCTCATTTAATTCTCTCAAGGAAAGTAGTTCAGAGGAGGGAGCAAGACAGTGTGGACTGGAGAAGAACATATACACACACACACATCCCTATATACACACATGCATAGATATATGTATTTATTATGTATGCATGCACACTTATACATACATACGCATATAGCCATTCCCCAGAGTTGATGAATAGGAAGCTCATAGATAGATCTGAGGCTGGAAGGGTTTCGGGGGGATCATTTTGTCTGCCCCTGCCCCCTCTATTTTACAGATGAGGAAACTGGGACCTGGAGAGGAGAAGGGACTTGGGGGAAGTCCTACAGGGACAGAGCTAGAAGCCAAGTCCAGGCCCTTGGCCTCCACGTTGAATGCCTCTGAGGGTTTGCTCAGGCTCCTTCTTCCCCTTGCTCACGTCCAAGTGTACGTGTCGGACGGGGCCAGGAACAAGAGCTCTTCTGGCTCTTCTGGAACATTCCTGAAGGCCTACAAGTATCACTGTGTCCAGCCCGGCTCCATATGCAGACTGGGCAAACCCAGAGTGCACAGGGGTAGGGGAAGGTGAGGGGGAGAAGGAGGGAGAATGGCCGAGGGGGCCCCTCCAGCTTCTGGCTGGCCGTTCCCTTGGGCGGTAAAAGCCTCTGTTACCAGGGCAAGAGATGGTCCCAGCCAAGGCGCACCAGCTAATTGCTCAGACCCGAGTGTCACGGTTGAGCTGTTGTCTGGCTCCTTGTTAAAGGTCTGTCTCTCCCTTATTTTCCCTTTTTCTTGTCAGCTTTGAGATGAGAAGAAAGCAGCTGCCTTTTCTTGTTTAATATATTTTGGAAGGTAGGCTAGTTTGCCAGAGTGGTTTGACCTTTTCAAGAGTGTATCTCTTGGCAGCCTGGCTTAGCCAGCCTTCTCAGGCTTGAGAGCCCAACTTGTGGGCCCAGCGCCATCTTCAGGTAAGGAGAGGCAAGCTTGCCAGCACACTCTGAAAGCTGCCCTCAGTAGCATTGTGCACATTAGGCTTGGGAAACTCTTCCAATCGAATCCTGTCCCTGGTCCCAGGCTCGTTCCCCCATTCCCACCCCTCTCGCAGACCCTACCTAAAGGGAGTAGCAAGAGCTGGTTTTATTTTATTTTATGTCTTATTATGGAAAAAACTGGGAATTCAGCCCATAGCCCACGGGGGTAAGGGGGGAGCCCCTCAGTATTTAGCTCCCCTGGTGGGGAGAAAGCCAGTAGTATTTTTGTGGGCCTCCTTTGTGCCTCATCAGAACCTTGCCCCAGCTTGAGCTCCACCAGCCGAACCTTTGACACCCAGAGTCACCGCTGTGAATTACTGTGAATCGCTGGTGCCTTAAGATGCCTTCTGGAAGAAGGGCCCCCCTCCCCACCACCACCACCACATTGAGTGAACTAATTTATAGGAGGTCGTGCAGATACACAGGGGCGACGGGCATTGATGGATCGCTCTCTGCTCTGTCAGGGGGAGGCCCCCACTGAAGACAGAAGAAATCCCTTTGAGGATTGCCGCTCTAGAAAGAGCCTTCTGTCAACCCACAGGCCTTTGTACCTGTGATCACCTTTCAGTGAGCTTTGGTAAGGGCAGACGGAAGGGGACGGGGATCTTTAATAAGCTTTCTGACAAATATTGGAAAATGGACTGGAGGCCATTTCCTCTGTCATGAAGCGGCCTGAAGAGTGGAGAAGGCAAGAAGAATGGAGAGGAAAGGCCAAGGGTTGTAGGAGGATGATGAGCTCAGCCACTAGCCTTCCATCGGCCTTGCTGTCACCCCTGCCCCCTTTCACGTGGCCTGCTTTTTTGAGCCCGGGATAGCAGCAGTGAGATTGCCGGGAAGACAGATACAATTAATTGGATGAGTGAGGACAGGTCCCTTTTGTAAAGGTATAAACAGCTTATGGGAAGGGGTTAAAAACCTCGGATCCTATTGCTCAACCCCTATCATGCCTTTGTTGTTTGTCTGCTGGAAGCTGAGGATTCTGGGAGGTCAGGATGAAAAAGGAATGGATTCCAGGCAAGGGAGAGAGCCCACACAGAAGTCCAGACAACACTTCTTCTTGGTGTCCCAAGTGCCCCTCCTTCCTGAGCCTACCACAGGGAAAATAAGCCCAGAAAGAAATGTGGGAGCCAGAGTTGAGGGGGAGCCTTTCAATCCCATTTCAGTGAATACATCCCAGGACATTAACCCTGAATTATGTCCAACCCATACTTTGTTCTGATGAGCCCATTTCAAAGCCCAAAATGAAACCAGTTTGATTTTGTGGTTAGTGGAGCTCACAGCACCTTTAAAGAACTGCACTTTAGTCAAAATAAGCTTTAAGGAAAAAATAGACCAATGTAGACTATAAGGTGTTTACCTCCACTAAGCAGAGCCCTGCAGGACCAGACACTTAGGTAGGGTAAGGCCAGGGGAACTGTGTGAGAGCACTTAAAAGACTATCACGCTATCAGGGGGCTCCCATCATACCAGCCCATTTAGGGCCTTGCCACGGGGACTATTCTTCCTTCTTTAGCAACTTACAAATCTGATGGGAGTTCCCGTGAGCCTCCTTGACCTTGATACCAGGTACAAAGTGTCCCAGTTATGGCTCTGACATAGGCACCCCATCTTTGACTGACCCATTCTCCTCATGATCAAATTCATCCATTCACCGAGCATTTATTGAGCTTCTAGGGTCTACCTGGCCCTCAGATGACTTTCTTGGGAGGCTGAGTAGATTTGTGTGCCAATGCCTTTTTTTTGCTGAGGTAATTGAGATTAAGTGACTTTCCCAGGGTCACACAGCTAGGAAGTGTTAAGTGTCAGAGGCCCAATTTGAACTCAGCTCCTGACTTCAGGGCTAGTCTTCTGTTCAGTATGCCACCTAGCTACCCCTGAAAATGCCTTTTTAAATTTGAAATGAAGATAATGGCTAAAGTCTCTTCCAATTCTAAAGTCTTTCATTCTAAAATGTATTCTGTTTTCCAATACAGAAGTAATCTCAAATGGCAAGGTCCCTTTTGTGAGGATCCAGATGGGGTCAAAAATGGCAAGAGGAAGGCAGAAAGTATCCCTGTGCTCTTAGAACCTGACAGTGGGGCTGAAATGCTGAGATCCTTTAGCCCCTAGAGGATTTCAGGATGTGCAAAGAACAATAAGTTCCCCAAATTCAACCATAAGATCCCCAAGAGACAGAACGGGACTGGGGGTGGATTTTTTTTCTTTAGTTTCTTTTCTCTAGCCATTGACCATGAATATAAGCCCTGAAGTTCATGTCCAGAACAAAAAGGTGAATTTGAGAAATCAAAAAGGAACAAAGGGTACAAGATTGCAGCACAATCATTCCGTCTCTGGATTGAAAAGCAAAACTCTTTGGAATAATTCCATCTATACTTTTGATGGCTGGTGCCAAAGAGCAGATTTTATTCTGTCACAGGTATATTTTGAGTCGGAGCCATTTGTTATGGGGATTTGGATCTGTGGTAGAAGAAGTGATTCCATTAAAGACAAAAAGCAACTGAAATTAAGCTTTTGTGAAAAGTACTGTGAATGTTTTCCACGATTTCCTAATTATCCTCCCTCCTCTTTTCTATATAAATTATACTTTCTGCCTCAAATCAAACCTAAAACTATCTTTTGTTTTGGCTTTTCTAAAAGCTATTTCATCTGAGATTCCTTCAGTACAGAAAGTGAATCCATTGATTCCAATTTGCTATTGAGTAATCCGGCACACTGGTACTTAAATGCCCTTTGGGTTTTGCCTTGCTCAGTGTAATAAAAATCCGTCTTTTTGCCACTAGCACTCACCATGTAGTGCTGTAGTTCTATGCCCAATGGAAGGCCACAATCCCAGAAGAAATCAAATAGCAGGTGCTTGGCAGGGCAAGTAAGCTGCAGCAGATCAGCAGTGACAATTTGTGTGTGGGAAGCGGCAGAAGGGATTTCATTATGATTGGAAAGGAAGATCAGTTAAGCATAAAGAAATGAGGAAAGGTAAATGGTCCACATGATGGTTCTTAGGATGTTCAAAGACATCAAAGGGTCAGTCCTTCTTGTAGATTATTTCTGAAAGGTCAAGAACAGACAAAAACTGCATAGGAAGAAAAGGCATCAGTGGGATGATACCTTCATTGCCAAAGAGAGTACTCACATGAGTGGGCCACGAAGGTTAGATCTTTACTCTCACTAGTCTTTGATTTCTTTTTCCTTGATGGGATATCATTGTGGTTATGGTTGTGGTGGCGGTTGTTCAGTGACTTCAGTCATGTCCGAATCCGGGATTCCATTGGGGGTTTTCTTGGCAAAATAATGGTTTGCCATTTCCTTCTCCAGTTCTTTGACAGATGAGGAAACTGAGGTAGACAGAAGCAAAGTCACTTGTGCAGGATCACATGACTGTCTACGGTTGTAACGGAAATCACCATGGTCTTGTCTGGACAAGATATTCCCGTTGGAGGTTAACTGATGATGGTGAAAAGGATGAAGAAGATGATGGTGATGGTGATGAACATTTACATTCATTTAGAACTTCAGACTTTATAAAACTCTTTTAAATACATGATTTCTTGAGCCTCTCAAAAACCATATAAGTTAGAGAGGACGGGGATCTTTAGTTCCATTGTTCGCATGAGAAAAGTAAGGCTCCGAGGGGTGTCTAGGGCCAGGACTTCACACCTTTCCCTGTGTGTTGGCAGTTCAGGCCTTAGGATCCAAAGCCAGATTGCTCTTTCCTGACGGATCTGCATTTTGTCCCCATGAGATAGACAAAGCCTTCCTTAGGAGTGCCCGTCTCCTCCTCGCTACCATCACAGTCAAGTTCAAAACATACCCACTGGAAGGAAAGAAGGAAACAAGTATTCATTAAGTGCCTACTGTGTGCCAGCCACTGTGCTCAGTATTTCACAAATATTATTTCATTTGATCCTCATAATGACCTTGGGAGGTAAGTATTATTATTCCCATTTGGTAGATAAGGAAACAAAGACAATCCCTAGGTTAAATGACTAGCTTAGGGTCACATAGCCAATAAGTGCCTGAGACTGGATTTGAACTCAGATCTTTTGGATTCTAGGCCCTGTGGTCTGTGCACTATATCAGCCTCCTATCTGTCCCATAGACTGGGGGGATTTTTATGGCAAAAATGGTAGCCTGTGTCTATGCCATGTTGATAGCCCCCTCTAGATGATATCCGGGAGGTGGAAGTTTCAGCTTGATCATTTTTTCAAAGCAGTCAATGGAATCAACATCCGAGTCATGTGCTGGCTACCTTCCGAAATGCTTGTTCCTGGAAGCACCCTGCAGTTCCCCTGGATCAATGACTCATCCCTGTGGGATGAAGCATCTCTGGAGATAGATTGCGGATTATGAAAACTACATTTTCTCTTAAATATTAAAATATTCCGAGCTTCAAACACAATAATAAATAGTTCCTATCAGGAGGACCTGGATTCGAATCTCCCTTCAGGCAGATCCTGGCCATGAGACTCTGGGCAAGTCCTCCACCTGTGTGTATCTTAGACAATTCCTTAAGACTTATCTTAGGAAAGTAATAATGATAACTAACATTGATACAACATGAACTATGTGCCAGGCACTGTTCTGAGTGCTTTGTGCTTATTATCTCTTTTGATCCTCACAACAACACTCGGAGGTAAATGCTATTATTATCCCCACTTACCAGATGAGGAAACTGAGGCAAACAAGTTAAGTGGCTTGCCCACAGTCACAAAGGTTGAATTCAAATTTTCCTGCCTCCAGTCCCAGTGCTCTATCTACTGCACCATCTAGCCATTATCTAGCTGAAAATAACAAATTGTTATCCCATCGGCAGAAATGATCCTACTATAATGTCAAAATCGCGGGTCCTTCTCTATTTTTGTGTAGGTTACCAACTAAGTGGATAGCATCAGCTAAAAGAAATCTGCTATTTAGTGTCTTAAATGAATACAGCCCTATTCCATTTCTCCAGTGAATAGCCATGTGATCTCCTCAATGTGCTTATTCTCTTCAAAGATACAGATTTCAACTTCTCCACAGCTGCCCATTTGATGTCTGTTTTTTGAGAACCACTCTAACCAGGTCCAGAGGGGGTCCGGTCACCAGAAGAATGGTCATGGCAACCCAGGAAATGCAGTTTCTTATTAAGAAAATAATCTTACAGGCCCAGGACGTTTGGATGGACCGAACTATGGCATCAGATGCCACCCTTTTGATTTAAGAAACATCATCACATCTCTGTTTTAGTATTGTGCCCTTGGGCAACATTTGCTGCAGGCCTAACATCCAGTAATAAGGAAGTGACAGGTCATCCCGATGCCCTCTGCCCTTGTCTCCATTGCATCTCTTCTGACCACGCCATCCAGAAATAACCCTGAAGAAATGGAGATTCCTCAACAAGAGGCAATGAGAGGAAGCAAGGGCCTTTAGTCTATGCCGAGTGAGTGCCATCGGGCACTGGGAGAACTTAGCCGGCAGAAGAAAAGCCTTCTGGGACCCATGTTCATTTCTGGGACCCATGCTCAATGATTGTCTATAAATATTTGAAGGGCCGCTATTGGAAAAAAGGGATAAAAAGCTTTTTCTTCGGCCCCAACAGGCAGAATGAGGAGCAGTGGATGACTGGAAGGTGCAAAGAATCAAAATTAGACAGTGTCTCAGGAAAAGCTTTCTAGCTATCAATCAGAGCTCTCCAAAAGCAGCAGAAAGTAATGGGCCTCTGCTCCACGAAGGGCTTCAGACGTAGGCCGAGATGCCAGTTACAGGGAGGTTCAAGTGGGGCTGTTTGGGGAATAGGGATGGCTGTGTGGCATTCTGGGATATAGACAGATCACCTTGTCCTTGGAGAAAGTCGGTGGATAGCCTCCTTTCTCTCAGTAGTTCCTAGCTACCAAATGCAAAACGAGTCAGGAAGGAGCTCCCTAACCTGCTGGGATTATTTATGTGCCCATTGCTACTATTGATCTAGCTCAGAAATATTTTCCCAAGTAACAGAAACTCAAGTAATTTTCCCATCCCCTTTGTTTACTAACGTAGGTGAGAAAGAGATAGTGATGGCATGCCTGGGGAGTACTTGCAAGCTCCCTGCAGCAGTGAAAGTTTCATGTTTACCTCTCATTTTCTATCTTTGTCCCTTAGGAAACTATAGCTGCAGGAAGATGGTTGATTGATCAAGATTATCTGAGCCAAAAGGACACATTCTCCTAGAGGAAGTGAGGAGCCAGTCCAGATGCCCAGTTCCGCCCACATACCTGGTAACTAGGACTGCAAGTTCCAGTGCCTTCTTCGGCATCTGCAGCCTCAGAAGGACCAGGGTACACGCTGAGTGACAGAGGCAAGGTTGGCCTGCTGGGGATCCTGGTAGCAGAAGGCACAAGGCCAGAGCCTCTCAGTTTCTTTTGGCTATTTGGACCAGAGCCACCTCCTTTTTTTAACCCTGTTTTGCCCTTTATTTCTTACTATGCACATATACACATACGCCCACACACAAATACTCACATGTGTACAGACATACACTCAGATACACACACACTGACGTAAAACTCATTTGGAACTGATGGGTTCAAAGGGAATTTTACAAATGGTTTGGAAGAAAAATGGTTTACAGGGAAAAAATACAAGGCTCTCTTCTAAAAGCATTCTGTTTTCCTGGCGACTCTCTCAGAAAACAATCACGTTTATATTGTGTGTTTCTTAAAGTAAAGAAATTGATTGGCTAATGATCCTTTCAGTGGAGGTCCCCCCAAAAGAATTCCTTATCATCATCTTTAAATTATTTTAATATCTACCTTCCTAGAAACCTTTCCTTTATCCCTTCCCTAATTGGCTCTAGCCTATGGAGAAGAACAGTGAATTTGGAGTTGGAAACCCCGCCTCCTCCTCCCCAGCCACCCTCACACTTGTTCCCTTCTAGCACCTTGGACAAGTCCCATGCTTCTGCCTCAATTTCCCCGTCTCTAAAATAAATGGTTTGGGCTAGCCGGCCTTGGAGAGACTGGGACGAAAAGCAATTCTAGTCAGCAAACACAATGATATCAAACTTATCATGTTCTGCAAAGCCCACAGAGCCCCTCACGGCAGCAACATGAAAAAACTTTGATCATGCTCTGTCCTGTCTTTGAGACCTTTGATATTGGGGGAAGCCCTGAGGATGGCCATTCAAGAGCCTGGGAGCCAAAAGTCCTAGGAAGGGCTTTAGGGGTCCTGTGGGATGAAGTCCTCCCTTCTGATGGAGGTCCCTCAGCTAGCCTGGAGAGTGCCCTGGTGAGACTCAGGGCGTATACCCACAATGTCACATGGAGGATAGGGATGGAGGAGACGGGAGGTGGAGGCGGAAGAGGTCATCAGCCAACCAGCCAGCGCCTATGCTTGCCAGGGGCCAGGCAGGCCGGGTTTGAGCATCTGCCTTTCATATTCCAGCATGTGAAGCGGTAAGTCAGGTTCACTTGTATCTTGTGAGAACAGATTTTATTTGTTATTTGTTTGGCTTTTGCTGGTCTGTATTTGCCATCCTACATACATCGGTGGGAGGAAGTTGGCCTTTAATTGCAAATTTCAAGAGTTTGTGACATTTGTTCTCTCAGGAGGTTACAAAAGATGTAAAGAAATGCTTTCCATAAAGCATTTCCCAAATGTTTTCCCCAAAGAGGTGGAATGATATAGAATCTGGCCGTCCCCCCATCCCCGGGGCCTTTCCCAGCTTGGCAAGAGAACTGGACAGGGTCCTCCGTCCACATGTGTTGAGCCCAGGGTCACAGGCTTGGGGGACTGTCATCTCCATGGTCCTGGGTACCATGCTAGTAATTGCTGCAGCCCATCCATACATAAGCTTTTCAGACTGCCCACCGTGTTATACCTTTGGCTCATTCATTTTAGTCCACCAAGCTTTTCCCAAGTGCCCACCTTGTGCCAGGCGCTGTGCTACTTGATGACGTACCAAGACAAAAACGAAAAGGATTTCTGCTTCCAAGGAGGAAAACAGTAAGTCCATGAACACTTATTAAGTGATTAGTGTTTGCCTGGCGTTGGGCTGAGGGCAGGTATATGAAGAGCATATGAGTACCAAAAATAGAAGTAATTGGGGAGGGGGAGCAGAAACCAGCATCGAGAGACTCAGGCAAGTTCTCAAAGCTGGGAGTGCCATATTGAGTTAAGAGTTGGTCAGTCAACAAGCATTTACTGAGGGCCTATTTTGAGGCAGTCACTGTGCTAAGGCTGAGGATACAAAGAAAGGTTGACAGAAACAGACCCTGTCCTAAACAAATCCCCGGGATGCTGTGGGAGACCATATGCAACCAAGGATTCACACCCAAGATAGAGAGAGAAAAAATAGGGCAGTCTCAAAGCGTAAGGACACTCCAATCTCGTTGAGACAAACTGCTGCCCTGCAGCACCTCTTCACTCTGCTACTTGTGAAATGGCTTGTCTGAACCTCCATGACAAACATTACATTTATCCCAGCTGAATCGAGCCTTATTGGATTCTGTGGTCCAGAGAGGTCTTTGATCCTGTCTGTCACCCAGGACGTGCCTCATCCCTCCCAATTCTGAGCCGTCTTCCATTTGGAGACACTCTCTTCAAGAAATTAAAATGCAAACGCTACTCATTTGTTTCTTGAGCACATGATGACTCTCAGGCTGATTTATGTTATGGGAGAAAATTCACGTTCCATGAGAGGATTTTTGAAGAGTCATTTAATGCAATCAGTGGTAATATCACTGAAGATGAGAGTATTTTTTTTAATTGTAGAACTGCAGATTGTCATCCACTGGGAGGGCCTATTATCTAAGGAGCAAAACAATGAGAGGAAAAGAGAGAAGAGCTAGAACTTGTGAAATCACTAGCTATTCAGCACCTCGCCTGAAGGAAAACTGAGCTTTTCCAGCAATAGACATGGTTTATGGTTCTGCAAAGGTGAGTTTATTGACAGCGAAAATGACTTGCCGGTAATGATGAATTTCAGCTTTTCTTCCCATAAAAAAGAAACCCAGAATGCCGAAGCTCTGGCGCATTGCATTAAGCTTAATTTGCTTGTAATTCAGTAAAACAAATGAGACTCCTTTCCAAATAAAGCTCCTGTCACTGCATACAGAGTGCAGGAGAAGTTTTAGGTGACAGCCTCGGAGCCGCCTGGCCTGCTTTAAGATTGTGTGATGATTGGTGCAAGGTTACAGAGAATTAACGTCTGGAGAGAGCGTCCAGAGCAGGGTGGTCAGGATGGCCGAGGGCCTAGAGTTCGTACCACACGACACCGACTTGAAGAAACTATCAGTGTTGAGCCTAGAGAAGAGAAGACTCAGGGTGGGGGCATGTAAGTTGCCTTGAAGTATTCCAGGGGGCTGCCATGTGAAAGAAGGATTAATTAGACATCTTTGTTCGGCCCTGGGAATAAAAGAAGAAATGAACTGTAGTCCCAGAGAAGTGGCTGCAGCCTTGAGATAAGGAAAAACATCCTAACACTCCTAGATAATAGAAAAAGAGAATGGACTGTCTCCGGAAATAGGAGCTCCCCCTCAGCAGAGCTCTTTACCTCACTGCTGGGCACCCATTTGTCAGCTGGGCGGGAGAGACTCCTGTTCAGGTATGACTTAAACTAACTGGCCTCAGAGGTCCTTCCAGGAGGTTCAGATGAATCTTTGGGCTTGGTGGCAGTCACTTCTATGTCCATCTTCACTCAGCGGATGCAGTGTGAAATCTCTGTACAGACCTGGGAATCAAATGCAGTATTGGGCTGGGTCATTTGGGTTGCAGCCAAAGTCTTCTTCTTTCCTCCCCCATATGCCCACCTTCACCTGGCTAAGTCATATTTTGTCTGAACCTGGTAGCTGTTTCTCTGAGCCTTAGTTTGAAATCCCTTCATATTGCCCCAACAATACAGGCTCCCAATTCAAAGCTACTCTGGGGTGGTTTCTTTTTAGCCAGGTTTAAAGAAAAAACCAATTGAGGAAGACAAAGGTCCTCTTTGTGGGGCATATAGTATAGGGTTAATGGATGAATCCATTAACCTGGGAAAAGACCCTCAGAAATCCCTGGGAAAGACCTCAGAAACCCCCAAGCCCAATCTCCATTTTAGAGCGGAAGGAATCTGAACAAGAAAAACATTTTTTATGTAGAGGATGGGGTCAGCAAGGTGGTACAGACCTGGAGTCGGGAAGATCTGAGTTCAAATCCCACCTCAGACACTTACTAGCTATGTGACCCCAGACAAGTCACTTCACCCTGCTTGCCTCAGTTTCCTCTTCTGTAAAATGAGTCGGAGAAGAAAATGGCCAACTGCTCCAGTATCTTTACCAAGAAAACCCCAAATGGGGTCACAAAGAGCTGGACGTGACTGAACAACAACAAAAATGGAGAGAATTAGGCAGGAGGACCTGACCAACTTACTAAGGTTAAAGGAAAAGGGCCATTTTTGTATATACGGACAAGTCTTCACAGGACTGAGCATCTCCACAGAGTGGCTGTGTGACTGAGGTGGAGACGGTCGTGATTCACAACCATCTTTCTTGTCAGAAGCCTGTAAGAGAATGAAGAAAGCCATCGGAGTTAGGTGGTGAGTTGGAGTTCAGAGAGAGAAAATCGGAGCCGAGCTTAATGCAGATCTCCTTCCTTCCCATGCAGCACAGCCCTCCCCCAGGGAGCTGCTCATGGCAGCTATGGAGCACCAATGCTAGAGCTTCTCAAGTACCGAGGCGCTGGTGGAGTGGGAGAGAGCCAGGACTCGGCCTACCAGAGAGAGCAAGGGTCTGCATGTGGCCCTGCAGCTAGAGGAATAACCAGGGCCTGAGCCAGATAGAAGAGCAAGCCCGCTGCTGCTCTGCCATCCAAGCCATGATTTCTTCCCATCCACTAGTATGATGGCAAGGGGACTGCCTGCTGGTAACCCCAGATGGCTCTCTATATCTTATGGGATCTCCTGGGTGTGGGCAGTGGTCTCTCTAGTATTTCCAAGGTCACATCCTTTCTAGAGGAATCCAAATGTTCCAGGTAGCGCTATTAGGCTGGGAGTCTTCCACAGGTCCTTGGCATGGAAAGCGTGGCCCACTGGAGGGACACGAAAATCTTGAGGCTTATGGGTTCCTGAGCCGTCTTTGTTTTGTCTACGTTTTTCGGATGGAAATCAGAGTTCCCCTTTATCCAATATTGCTAGCTTGAGTAATCTGTATGGGAGCTGTGGCTTTGTTGCTCATTTCTATGGAAATTTCAGCATGATTTGAATCATCAGGGAAATGCAGGTAGAGGTAAAAGGAGTCAAGGAAATCAGATTGGGGGAGGGAGGATCAGCCCCTCCAAATGGAATCTATGCTGTGCAGGCCCAGAGTTGGGGTTTGGGCTATGGCCCGCACTCTGAACAGCCTAAAAGTACTGAGACTTGGGTTTAATAAAGAACTTCTCTCACCTGGTATCATCAAAGGCAGCTTCTCACCTCCAGGGAACAATCTTTTCAAGGGATGCTTGGAATCAAAGCTTGAGACATAAAGTTCTGATCTTCTGTGGCTGTAAAGACTCCCGGGGCACTTTTTTAAAATAAGAGCCACAGTGAGTTTGGTTTGCTTTTTCCTGTTGTCCTGGCCATGATTGCCCCTCCTCTTCCTCATCTTCCTCCTCTTCCTTCTCTCCATGATGGGCAGCGCTCATATGCTTGCTTTCTGTCCTCTGCCCCCCCTTCCCCAGGGCCGCTGCCTGACAATGCTGCTATATGTGTGTACTTTGGAAAGGTGCCTTGGGAGGAAAGCTACTATAAAATGTAAAATATTGCTTGCAATAAGGTCAGAACTACTTTTACGGCTTTAAGGCAAAACGATCTGTATTGCTCAGTTCTGCAGTGAGAAAGTTCCCAACAAAATGTAGACGTGTCTGGGAACAAATAGCATAAGACTATTTTTTCTCCAAAGTATCTGTCCATAATTTGGAGCCCACTTCCTTGCTTCTGGAAACATACCCCCCCTTTGTAAATGTACACATGTGTACGTGTGTATGTACGGGTGTGTGTGTGTGTCCATAGGCAGAAATGGATTCATTTACAAATGGAGAAACACAGCTGAAAATGGCCCCAAAGAACCATTCGAGCCCACTCAAAGTCAAGTTGATAGGAAAACCAAATTGAAAGAGGTCGGCGTGAAGGTCAGCTCACATTCAAATTTCACGATACAAACAATACTTCACAAAACCAGACAATGAAGGCGTCGGACGATTTGGGAATTTGAGCTTTGAGAAACTGGCTTTTCTGGCTTTGGAAAGCCAAGAGAAGAACTAAGGCCTGCCCCTGCCGTTGCTGTACTGATGATCTGGAGTTTCCATGGGAAAGAACCTCCTCCTTTCTGCGTTTCCATTTCCCTTTCTGTAAAAGTAGAACTCCTCCTAAATACTCTTTGAAGGGCCGGTCCAGCTCTTCCCTGTGGAGAAATTTGACTCTGGTCCTAGGATATTCCATTTCTGTTTGAGTAGAGATTTGGTGATTTTATTGAACTTCAGAGTCCTAAATTGTGTTTCTTCTTTGGGAAGGGGCCAAGTGGCCACTTGCTGATTTGTAAACTTATTAAGTGGATGCTGAGCAATTTAAAAATGAGAAATGGTCTATTGGGCTTATATCCCAAAGAAATCATAAAGGAAGGAAAAGGCCCCACATGTGCAAGAATGTTTGTGGCAGCCCTTTTTGTAGTGGCTAGAAACTGGAACCTGAATGGATGCCCATCAATTGGAGAGTGGCTGAATAAATTATGGTATATGAACATTATGGAATATTATTGTTCTGTAAGAAATGACCAGCAGGACGATTTCAGAGAGGCCTGGAGAGACTTGCATGAACTGATGCTGAGTGAAATGAGCAGAACCAGGAGATCATTATACACGGCAACAACAATACTATATGACGATCAATTCTGATGGACATGGCTCTCTTCAACAATGGAATGTTTCAAACCACTTCCAATTGTTCACTGAAGAAAGCCATATACACCCAGAGAGAGGGATGGGAAATGTGGACCACAACATAACATTCTCATACTCCTTGATTGATGTTTGCTTACATTGTGTTTCCTTTATCTGATATGTCTTTTGTGTAGACAAGATTTTTCTTGCACAACAATGACAAGTTTGGAAATATGTATACATATATTCGATTTGCCAATATTTTAACATAATTAAGATGTAGTGGATATCCTGCCATCTAGGGGAGGGGTGGGGAGTTGGGGGAAAAATTTGTAACGGAAAGCTATGTAAGGGTTATTGTTGAAGAATTACCCACACATATGTTATGCAAATAAAAAAAAAGATTGGCAAAAAAAATGAGAAATGGGAGCGGCTTTATAGGCTTCCATCACTAACTGGTCAAGCACCCTCATTTATGGGCTGACGTTTGGCCCTACCGAAAAACTAATCACATTTGTGAAGGGGTTAGAAGGAGTGAACTTGGGAAAGTGGAAGGAGTAGAATGATTGAAGATCACAGCAGGGGCCGCTAGGTGGCGCAGTGGATAGAGCATCTGTCCTGAAGTCAGGAGGACCTGAGTTCAAATCTGATCTCAGACACTTAGCACTTCCTAGCTGTGTGACCCTGGGCAAGTCACTTAACCCAGTTGCCTCAAGGAAAAAAAAATCACAGCAAGGATGAAAGAGCCATTTAGGAAGACAGCAGAACTAATTGCAGAGCTGAGGCAGGGCCAAAGATGGCAAGGGGAAGGCCATGATCAGAAATATTAGAGCTCTGCATCATGGGGCTGGAATAGTTATGCACAATGATGCTGAATCTTGGTATTACCATCCACCCTGATGGATGGAGTGTGGGTGATTTGAGTATTGGGATTCAAGGACGTTAATGAACTTGGTAGCCAGAAAACAAAGGCTCGGATGTCTTTGCAGGAGATATTATTCAGGTACGAGTGGAACTAGATGCCTCTGCAGCTCTGTTCCTTCCAACTCAGGGATTTCATGATTATAGAATAAGAAAGTCCAACCCAGAGGGGCACAGGGCTATTAAAAATAGGGAGGAGATTTGAATCCAATTCCTCTCCCTCCAGATTTCTCTTCATTGTACAGTGCTGTGTCCTTAGCAAGCAAATTTCTTTGTAGAGAAAACCCAACAGCTTTAAATAAAATAAAATAAAATAAAACTTTAATTAAAAAAAGAGAAAGAAAACCCAACAGAGAGATCCAAAATGATACTTGGGATTGGTGGCTCTTTAAAATGAACTACTTGCAATGAGCTTAGGAAACAAATGAGAGACCTTTCTTTAGAAGTGATCACAGATTGAGTTTATTCTGCTTCAAATAAGGTTTTCAGGTAAAAAAGAAGCTAGATCTTTGCTTTTCCATCCCGTTTCCTGAGTTAATATTGAAGCAAGCCATTTGTGGCCATTACTGAGCGTTCACGCCATCGTACCTGGATGGCAGGTGCCATTTGCCGTGTATGTCTGAAAGTGATCTCAAACAAGATTGCTGGGCTGGTTTTGTCTTGGTCTGGGTTTTGCAGGAAAGGAGCAGAAGGAGAGGAAGCGGGACTTTATAGAATCGTAGCATTTCCAAGCTAGTCAAGATCAACTCATCTGGTGCATTTACCTCACTCTACAGCAAGGGAGGCGCAGAGAAGGAAAGACACTCACCTGAGATCATTCAATGTGGGTGCTCCTCAGTTTTGCCTGGATACCTCCATGAAGTAGAGCCCACTACTTCTCAGGCAGAGATTTTAGGATAGTGCCAATTTGAAGAAAGGTCCATCCACACAC
Organism: Myrmecobius fasciatus; assembly: GCA_023553655.1. Classification (NCBI taxonomy): domain Eukaryota; kingdom Metazoa; phylum Chordata; class Mammalia; order Dasyuromorphia; family Myrmecobiidae; genus Myrmecobius; species Myrmecobius fasciatus. The sequence goes on from JAJPUD010002919.1 coordinate 228,312, forward strand.
TGGCTGTGAGCCTGCCTCCCTGTAACTTCCCCCCATAACTCCTACTTTTTCTGCTGCAGTCTCGCCTAAGGCTTCCCTTCTCCAGGGTAAATGTCCCAGGTTCTCTCAACCATTCTTTGTCTCCCTCTTGGTATATTCCATCTGATAGCTCCCCTTCAGGAAATGCTCTGCCAGAAGCAGAGCACAGTCTTGCGGATGTGGTCTGACCAAGGCCTATCACCTCCCTTGTCCTCAGGGATCACATCTCTCTTAAGATCACTCTAGATTTGGGGGTTGTTATGTCACATCCTTGACTCATTTTGAGCTTGCAGTCCACCAAAACTTCTGCATCCTTTTCACCCACACTGTCATCTGACTGTGTCACTCCTCCCCCATTTGTATTCTTAAGCCTCTTGGAGTTAGAAGTAACCTCAGAAGGAGCCCAGAGAAATCCCTACCTGACCAAGAACTCCTCACTCCTGATAAATGGTCATCCAGCCTTACTTATTCTCCCCTTAGGCGTCCTATTTCACTTGGAGAGAAGTCAATCATGTAGGCTAGATTTACCTCTTGGCAACTTCCACTCATCTTTGTAACATTGCCCTCTGGGATAGACTGCAGAAGACCTCTCACAGGGTGAGCCATTATTTCTCCAACTTCTTCAGGCAAAACGCCCCATTTTCTCTAACTGACCCTCAAAGTGGGGTCATGTAGCTTTAAATGGAGTTTTGTCATAGCTTTAAAATGGAGTTTTGTAGGGAGTTTCTTGGATTCTCTGACAATGCCTGAATATAGTTTTGTTTATTTGTTTATTTATTTGTTTGTTTGTTTGTTTGTTTATGTTTTTGCTGAGGCATTTGGGATTAAGTGACTTGCCCATGTTTACACAGCTAGGAAGTATTAAGTGTCTGAGGCAGATTTGAACTCAGGTCCTCCTGACTTACACTACGCCACCTAGCTGCCCCATAAGTATTCTTTTAAATCCAATATAAGCACATAAATAAAATGACACAATTGCAAATAATCCTATTTAACTATACTTTTCTATCAGCAAGCTTTTATCGAATGTTCACTCGTTCCAGGTGCCTCCCAAACGCTGGGTAGACAAAGAAATGAAGCAATTCCTGCCCTCAAAAAACGTACACTCTACCCCAGGAGACAAAATGTACTCGTCCAACTTAATACAAACCTAGAGAAAGCAATGAGAGGTACTTTCAGGGGACACTTAGCAGTGCAGAGGTTCAGGAAAGGTTTCCTATAGGTGGAGTGTGTTACCACCTCTAAGAGCTAATCACTTTCTCAAATCGAAAATCCAACAAGAGACTTGGTTTCTTGCAGTGCTTTCTTATACCATTTTTATTCCTTGTTTCCAAAAGTACCTCCTTTTATCAACATGTCGATTTCTTAGCTTGCAGCCTGGCAGATTATGGGACAGCAGACAGCCCATGGAGTAGGTCTATTCAGAGGGGGGAACCTCCTATAAGTCTCTTTATCCCATGTCCATTCCTCTCTTGTTTTCTGTTTGAAATCACATTCGAAATGGTCTTTGGGGAGAAGCAAATGAGCTCAGGTAGTCAGAGAACCTCGTTAGAATGTTCCCAGGTATTAAAAAAGTACAAAGAACTGCCTCAAGTGTGAGGAGATGGTGCAGATGGATAATTGGAATATGCATATTTTCCAGGGTTCCTGTGTCTTTGCCCTCCTTATACTTTCATTCATGTGAGTTAGTACCAGCATGTGCAGAGCCCTTCCTGCATCCTTGCCAAAGATCAGAGGGAAATAGTTCTTCCGGGATGGCTTATGGATGAAAAAGTTGCCCACTAAGGAGAAGGGAATGGCTTTTTCTCAGCACCAGCTTTCAGAACATTCCATCAGGGCATCCTACAGGCCCCATGACAGCTGAGGAGGAAGAAATTTCTGGCATTTATGGGCCTGCTCATTACTGTCCAGGACTGTCCTCTGCTTCAATCTGGGCAACATTTGGCCCTGCTAACAGACTCTGGTTGTTCCCAAAGACCCTTGTGAGATTTAAAGGCACTGTTGTTTTGATAGTGTCATGTGTCAACTAAGATCTTGGATCTCTTCTAAGTTTGGAGCCATAGCCTCAATTTTGATATATTTCCATCAATAAGAGAATTTGTAGGCATTTTATGGTACCTAATAGTGATTAAAATAAAGAGAAGTTAGTTTAGGGAAGGAAAACATGTGAGCTGTGAGTGACCCTCAGCAGAAAATTAGTCCATAAACAAAAAAGGTGTGTGGTGTTTTGTTTTGTTTTTAATCATTTCTTTTTTTTAATTTTTGCTTTAATTTTTTAGGTTATGCATGTACACTCATTTTTTACTTATTTCCACATAAATCATGTTATCAGAACAAAAGGGAAAAACCACCAGAAGGGAAAAAAATACACAATGTTGATCTACATTCAGTCTCCACAGGTTTCTCTCTAGATGCAGTTGGTGGTTTCCATCTGAAGTTCATCAGGATTGCCCTGGACCACTGGATTACCAGGTAGAACTAAATCTATCATAGTTGATCATCATGCAATCTTGTTGCCGTGTACATTGTTTTCCTGGTTTTGCTTGCTTCTCTGAGCATCAGTTTATATGAATCTTTCCAGGCTTTTCTAAAATCAACTGGTTCTACCAACAAGCATTCTATTACATACTTACTAGGTAGCAGTCGCGCTAACACTGATGATACAAAGGGAAAAGCAAATATATCCCCTTCCCTCCACAAGCCTACATTCTACTCAGGGAGACAAGATTCGTAATGGGTAGACACAAAGTAGCCTTAGTGGGGGATGTCTTGAGCGCCTGAGGAGACTGGGTTAGACCGATTTGCAGGTGGTTATATTTGAGCTCAGTCTCTAAGTCAGGAAAATTAAGAGAACATCCCAGATGTGGAGGTCAGCCAGTCCAAATGCACAGAGATAAAAGATAGAGCATCATGTGTGGACAACCACAAATAGACCAATATAGAAAAATCCAAAGGGAACAGATTATGAAAGGGGTTTGTGTGTGATCCTGGAAGTAGTAGGGAGCCACTGAAGTTGGGGGAGGAGGAAGTGCTTACTCTTTGGGGAGATCATTTTGGACAGAGGATGGTTTGCAGTGGGCAGACAACTCAGAAAGTTTTTGCGGCAATCCACGTAGGAGGTAACAGGTGCCTGGATTAGGATCGGTTTTACAGGAACCAGAATATGATGGAGAAGCATGAGGAAAGGAACTCTGGTCTGACCCCTTTTGGCCTTTATACTCTCACGTTCTTTTTTCCTTTTGCCTTCTTTTTATTTCCATGTCAGCCTTATACTGAAATGATCATGAGCTGCTTTAGAAGTAAAACGTTCCATTGAATTAAATTCAAAACAAAACAGCTCCCACTTGATATTATTTGATGTGCTTTCATTGTTCCTTTGATGTTTCAAGTAGGGATTTGGCACATGGCAGAACCAAGTGACCTCTGGCTTCTTAAAGAGCCTCAGCATCTCTGCGAGTTAGGATCACATTCATTATCTTTCTCCTAGATGCCATGTGATTGGAGTTGGTGGTGTATCCCAGAATAGTGGCTACAGAGCTGACTCCAGGACTCTAGAACACCTGAGTTCTAGTCCTGCCTCTGGCATATATGGGGCAAAACTCTCAGTGCCCTAAGAAGAAGAACTGGAAGCTTGCTGTAGCCAGATCTGACCAGTTCTTCAAAGCCGGTCATTCCATTTTCTGGGTGAGTGTTCAGAAATTGGCAGTCGGTCCAGAGCAGGGCTTGATTTATTTTTTGTTGACTGTTTATACTTAAGAAAGCATTCATGACACAGATGAAACTTAAAAGTGTGAATGTGCCCACATTTCCCCAGCTCCGCTGCCCCCGCCTTTCAAAGTTGGTAAAAAAAAAATACCCAATAAATAAAAGCTAAGAGCATTTATGTGACTTGCAGTCATATAACTCATAAAAAGTGTCTGAAGCAGAATCTCAGGCTTTGTCTCCACTGCCCATGGGGCCTGCGTGCAAACCTGACTGTAAGTTGCATTAGCAGGACTTTCCTCCCCAGGGTGTTCCATTTGCCAATCCAGATCCCCATAGTTTGTTCTGATGTTCCCTAAGTATCCACAGAGATAAATGGTCCTAAAGAAAGCCAGAAAAAATTAGGGAAATCAAAGAAATTGTCACAGACATTTAACTCCCTGGGAAGAGCTGGATTAATTCAGTGCTATATTGCTTATTTCCTTTCTCCAAGATCAGAATTGCCTGCTGAAGTTATATAAGGCTGTCAAGGAGGGGACTGAAGGGCCTTCACCTTGGAAGGGTCTCCAAAATCCAAGATTTGAGGAGGGGAATTGTGTTGTGAGCAATAAAGCCTCAGTGGCTATCTTAGCCAAATGGAATCAGCCCCTAGAGAAATGGACAAACACACGAAACCATTTCTTTTAAATCCCTTCCTTGGCAGCCTCTTCCCTTGTAAGAAAGGTTTTACAAAATCAAAACACTAAAAAGTTCATGAAACTATCCCATACAACCGTGTGTGACAGCATATACACTATTCCTCATCTGTAGTCCCCCCCACTTTTTCACAATGAAATCCCAGCTCTTTTTTACTTCCCTATCTGTGTGACCTTGGGCTAGTGATTTTAGTTCTTAAAACACTTATTTCCTCATCTGTAAAGTAAGTGTGTTAAATGAAACTATAAAGGAACAAATTTAGTCTCGATATAAGGAAAACTTTCTTAAACCTTTGAGCCACCTGTAATGGAGTGGTCTTCAGGCAGAGAGGCCAGATGACTATGTGGACAGTCTTGGTCACGGGCCCCTGAGGTCCCTTTCAATTCTCAGAGTCTGTGACTATACGAACCTTTCCAACTCGTAAAAATCTAGGCCTCTAAAAGCCTCCTTGTATTTCTATACTTAAAAGAGGAAATGAATCTTAAACAAAGCAACAAAATGGAAAAAAAAACTGGGGCACTGTGTGGTAGAGGAGGGGGATAGGTACTTGGGTTCAGGAACAATACCTTTTTGGGAGGCTGTAACCATCTCGGGCCCCGGGGATCTGGCTTTCCTTAGGATTAGCTCTTCCAGGTTGTACCTGTAGCCTAAGGTTTCTCATCTACCCCACTTCTGCCCCACTGGTTCTCTTTCCATTCCCCATGGCATCAGCAGACCCAGAAATAGTTGTTTTTGCCAGGTACATGTTTATCCATGGGGACTGTTAGTAAAATAGGTGTCTTTGAATGCACTACAGTGAATCAGAGCAGGATGCACCAACTGGGGTTTATATAGTTAGGAAGAAAGGTAATGGAAGCATCCCATCGAGATAATTGGCTACCCCCCTTACTAAAGATCTTTGGAGAAGCAAATTTAGAGTCTCCATTAGCATAGCTCCCGTCCCTAGGAAGGCTTCCTAATGCCTCACCAAAGTACCTCCTGGTACTGCAAAAAGGCCATCATCTTCTCCAGTCTTCAGTGAGTACAGTTTTCAAAGCTCAGGACTCCCGCATCTGGGAATAGTCTCCCAGGCCGCCATCAGACCAAGTGGCCATGATTGTATTATTAACAAAGCCACGTTGATCCTCACCATTGTGTGTTTTCTTTGGAACGAATGAATGGTTAACCAAGGTGCATTTGCTGCTCCTGTCATTTTCCTTAAATCAGCCAGTCCCCGTCCCTCCACACATACATTATGACGAGATAAATCCAAGAAATCAATATGGTGGCTAAGTCGGACAACACGTACCCTGATGCCCACCGAAGAAGGGAAGGCCTACTGCTCCACCTTATGTTATTCTTTCCATCTCGGTACCAGAAAGTACAAATGACCCCTGCTGGGCCCTCCAGTACAATGAGAACAAGGAGTCATTCCAAATGTAAGACATCTAATAAAATCTGGTGTTGGGAAAATTGATTTTTAAAAGCCTGACCTTTTCTCCCTTCTATTTTAATTTGTTAACAAGTAGCAAAGTGCTAAGAGATTAATTTTTCAGAGCACTCTCCACCTTGCTATTTTCTTTATTATTGCAAGGATGCAAATCTCAATTTCCCACACAAAAGAGGCTTTCTGAAGTCACCTGATGAGAGACTTAAATTAGCATTCACTGAAAAGGGTTCCTATTTCTGTAGCCCTTTGCCATCCCAGTATCCCTTCTCTGGAAAACTTGACAGTATCCAGAAGAAGAAGGTCACCTGCATGATGAGGGAGAATCTGTCACATCATATCATTTGAAGGTTCAGCCATTTTGGAAAGCATTTGCAAACTATACCCTGAAAGATACTCAAATGCAAGCCCTTTAACTAGCGAAACTAGGCCCCTATCCCAAGAGATCAAAGAAAGAGGAAAAGGACTCGTATCCTCAGGTGTTTATAGCAGCTCTTTTTGCTTGTGGCCCCCCAAAAGCCTAGAAAATAGGGGCTGAGACATCAATTAGAGAATGGCTAAACAAATGATGGTATATGAATGTAATAGAATATTTTCATGCCCTACGGAATGATGAACAGGATGGTTTCTGATAAATCCAAGAAGACCTCATGAGGTGATGTAGAGGGAAGTGAGCAGAAGCAGGAGCGCTTCTACAATAATAATAGTACCGTAGTGACAGCCAACTTGGAAAGGCTGATTTTTGTCACCTTTGCTGACCTGATAGGTAGACGTGATTTTCGTGACATTTCTCTTATTGTTAGGGCTTTGGAGCATTTTTCTATAAGCTGGCTTTTAGCTTTTGTTACCTTCTTTTGAAAATGACCTCTTTGATTCAAGCCATTCTCCAATCGATAAATGGTCAAAGGATATGAATAAACAATTTTCAGATGATGAAATGAAAACTATTTCTAGTCATATGAAAAGTTGCTCCAAATCACTATTGATCAGAGAAATGCAAATTAATACAATTCTGAGGTACCACTACACACCTGTCAGATTGGCTAAAATGACAGGAAAAGATAACGATGAATGTTGGAGGGGATGTGGGAAGGCTGGGACACTGATGCATTGTTGGTGGAGCTGTGAACGGATCCAGCCATTCTGGAGAGCAATTTGGAGCTATGCTCAAAAAGTTATCAAACTGTGCATACCCTTTGACCCAGCAGTGTTTCTACTGGACCTATATCCCAAAGAGATTTTATTTTTTTATTTTTATTTTTTTTTTCAGGGTTAAAAAGATAATTTTATTTTTTATTTTTTTTATAAAGCTTTTTATTTGCAAAACATATGAGTGACCTTTCAACATTGACCTTTGCAAAAAAACTTTTTTTTTCCCAAACTTTTCCTTTCCTTCCCCCTACCCCCCACCCCTAGATGACAGGTAATCCAATACATGCTAGATAGGATAAATTATATGACAAATATAATACATGTATACATATCTACACAGTTATCTTACTGCACAAGAAACATCAGATCTAGAAAGAGAAGAAGAAAAAAAAACAACCTAAGAAGGAAAACAGAATGCATGGAAATATTCACAGAAAGCGTTAAAATGCTGTGTTGTGGTTCACTCTCAGTTCCCACAGGCCTCTCTCTGGATGTATATGACTATCTTCATCGCAGCACAACTGGTTTGAATCACATCATTGTTGAAGAGAACAATGTCCATCAAAATTGATCATCATATAGTCTTGTTGCTGTGTATAATGTTCTCCTGGTTCTGCTGATTTCACTCAGCATCAGTTCATGCAAGTCTCTCCAGTCCTCTCTGAAATCCTCCTGTTGGTCATTTCTTACAGAACAATAATATTCCATAACATTCATATACCA
>JAJPUD010002919.1:236128-283827 GCA_023553655.1 Myrmecobius fasciatus
ACAAACATTTTTGCACATGTGGGTCCCTTTCCCTCCTTTAAGATCTCCCAAAGAGATTTTAAAGGAGGGAAAGGGACCCACATGTGCAAGAATGTTTGTGGCAGCCCTTTTTGTAGTGGCTAGAAACTGGAAATTGAATGGATGCCCATCAATTGGAGAATGGCTGAATACATTATGGTATATGAACGTTATGGAATATTATTGTTCTTGAGAAACGACCAGCAGGACGATTTCAGAGAGGCCTGGAGAGAGACTTGTGTGAACTGATGCTGAGCGAAATGAGCAGAACCAGGAGATCAATGTACACAGCAACAACAATACTATGTGATGATCAATTCTGATCGATATGGCTCTCTTCAACAATGAAATGTTTCAAACCACTTCCAATTGTTCACTGAAGAAGAGGGATATGAAATGTGGACATACCCAGAGAGAGGGATATGAAATGTCGACCACAACATAACATTTTCATGCTCTCTATTGATGTTTGCTTGCACTGGGTTTCCTTTCTCTGATTTTTTTTCTTGCAGATACGATTTTTCTTGCACAACAATGATAAGTGTGGAAATATGTATACATATATTCGATCTGTCAAGTATTTTAGCATAATTAACACGTAGTGGATATCTTTCCATCTAGGGGAGGGGTGGGGACTGGGGGGAAAATTTGTACCGAAAAGCTTTGTAAAGATCAATGCTGAGGAACTACCCATACATATGTTATGCAAACAAAAATTTTAAAAAAAGAAAGAACATGACCTCTTTGTGTCCTTTGACCAAGATCTGTGATTGGATCAGCAACCAAAATTCCCAGTATGGAAGCTCCATCTAACCACTCCCCTGGCAACTTGCCCTCATCTTAGTAAATAAATCCTATGAAGATACAGAGGCTCAGGGTGAATAAGTGACTTGGATTCAAAGTCAGGTCTTCCTGACTGCACGTCTGGTACTCTTAACCATCAAGCAACCCTTCCTGGTATAATAATAAGAATAAGAAAACTTCCATTTACATATTGCTTTGAAGTTTTCAGTGTATCTTCTTGACAGAGCCCTATGTAGGGAGAGAATAGGAGCATCCTATCAGTTTCCTTTCTCTGGGTCTCCATTTCCTCTGAAGGATGAAGGGATCAAGGTAACCCTTAAGATCCCTTTTGGTCCTGACCGTCTGCATTTCTAGGCTGCCAGGTCTGGGCAGCTACAAAGCAGTTTGGGGACCTGGTAAATGAGCATCTGGTAAATCATCAGTTCCTCCACCTTCTCCAGCTGCAGGACAAGTGCTTAGGACACCAACTCGTGACCTGATAATTATAATAGGCAAGAAATATGATTAAGACCAAGGAATTGCTTTTCTTCACTCAGTTTTATAACAAATACCTGCTTAATGTGATATATATATATATATATCCATATTATTGTATTTAAACCTTTGGCTCAATTAGAAGAGATTAAATTCTTGCCTCAGCTGAGCTCCATGACATTGCAATTTGCAAAGGATCCTTATCTAATAAGATTAGATATTCATTATAATTAGACACATTTATTTCTGCCTGCAGATAATCCCTAATTAATAGCAATGTTGTGAAACCCAGAGTATACCAGGACCAAGTTGTAATATGGGAAAAGGGAGTTGTGTTCCCATGGCCCAGGGGGCCCCTTGGGATCGGCTATCAGAAAGAATTGTCCGGTGCAGTCTATAAAAGTGATTTCCCACCCATAAATGTGCTATACCATGATTCTAATCGAGTCACCAGCTTTGAGAGGATGTTTTCCTTGGCAACTGGAAAGTTGAAAAGAAAAGATTTTCTTTGGCTCCTTTGAGTTTTTTCCACATTTCCACATCCATTTGGATGGATACCCTATAGGATTTGCCCAACAGTATGTATATTTGAGACTGACAGGACAGATGGTCAATGAGCTGGGCCAAGAGTTGAACAGGAGGTGGAGAGTGGGCTGGATTGCTTTCGGGAAATTGCAGAGCCCTTTTACTGACCCCAAACTTCCCATGGAAGCAAAGGCCCCTCTTTTCAGTATTAACAATATACTGGTATGGCCGTATAGCAGTGAGATGTAGAAAACCATGGCCTGTGAAGAACTAATGACTGATGTCACACAGAAGGCAATGGACAGAAGTGCATGGGGGGTATGAGCAGACTCAAATTTGGGCCTGTTGAAAAGCTCCAGGGAACAAAAGACAAGGACAGACAGGATCACTGATCACCCCCATGCCTGGAATGCTTTCCCTATTCATCTCTACCTCTTTACTTCCCTGGCTTCATTCAAGTCTCCTTTCCTAGGCCTCCTAAATCTTGGTGCCTTCTCTCTAAGATTATCTCTAATTTGTTGTTTTCAATAATTTATTATAGTATTTTAAAATTATAGTATTCTATATAAAATATACTATATGTACCAAATATTAAAAAATAAAAATTATAGTATTGTAAAAAAAACCCAAAGACATTATAAAGTAAGAATTTATTATATGATTGAGGTGGCTAGGTGGCCCAGTGGATAGAAAATCAGACCTGGAATCAGGAAGACCTGAGTCCTAGGGTTTAAGGTCTGGGAACAGAAAGAAAAATAGAAACCAGTCCTTTCCTTGTGCTCAAGGAGCACACAGCCTGATTGGGGGGGGGGGCAGCGGCCGGGGAGCAGCACATGACATCTAGTGTTTATTTAGTGTCTATTATGTGGTAGACACTTTACTGAACACTTTAAAAGCAGTATCTCATGTGATCTTCACAACACCTCTGAGAGATAGATACTATTATTATCTCAAGTTTATAGTTGAGGAAACTTAGGTCAATATAAGTTAAGTGATTTAGCTAAGATTACACAGTTAGTCTTGGTCTGGGGCAGGATTTGAATTCAGTTCTTCCTGACCCTACCAGCAGCTTTGTATCCATCATGCTCTCCAGCCACTTAGTCTATATGATGTATGTAGAGAATCTTTTCCACAGTCTGCATCTATGATTTCATCTGTGTAGAAAGTTCCCCGTGTGAAAAATCTCCCACAGATGCAGATCGACAACTTGTCCGCAACTTTATGCTGAGAGGCTAAGTGGCTTGACCCCATGGTGCAGCTAATGGGTCAGACATGGAATTTGAATGCAAGTACTTCTGCTCCAAGGCTGACCCTACAAGGGTCCCCCTCTCATTCGTCCCTTTTTCCTCCCCCACCATCCATTCTTAGCATGGCCTGCAAAGACAGCAATTAATTTAGAAATCTTTCCACTTTAATCATTATAATTGCTGAGAGGATTCATTGAAAAACAATTGTTATTTCACATAGAAATGAGATTTCATACTAAAGTACTTTCCAGTTTTGGGGGAAAGACTTTGAGGGCTTTTCCATACAAATCTGAAAGTTATTCCAACAAACAGCCTGAATTGAAAAATATTCATTTTGTGTGACAAACCTTGAAATGAGGTTAACATTTGTGTGTGTGTGTGTGTGTGTGTGTGTGTGTGTTTTAACCAAGTACTTTAGCATGTATGCAATCAACAAAACTGGGGAGCTGCTTGGTTAATAAATAAATTGAAGGCTTTTAGAAAATAAATGTGCATGCCATTATACGAATTCCTCTAATAGATCATGCTGGCTTCTGAAACAATAGTACAAGAGGTAATGCAAGGTGTAGTTTTAATTTTTAATTTGTATTGATATATTTGGCTTATCTATCACCTTCATTTCTCAACATAACCCTCACCTTTCTGCTACTCAGTGAGGCTGAGTAAAAAAAGAATGAAAAAGAAAGAGAAAAGAAGCTTGCAAAGATATCAGTCAAGTAAAAATATGTGCAGTGTTCAACTATGGTCCACCATTCCTTCCAAAAAAAAAGAGAGAGAGAGAGAGAGAGGGCAGTGCAATTTCTCATCTCTTATTTAGGGGCAAATGTAGTTCTAATAATTACATAATCTTCAGGATTGTTATTCTTGTCATTTGATTTATGTTGTAGTCATTGTGCGTATTGTTTATTTGTTTCTGCTTATGTCAGTCTTTATGAGGTCATATAATTCTTCCTATGCTTCTCTGAATTCTTCATATTCCTTGTTTCTTACAATATGGGAATATCCCCCTGTATCCATGTACCACAATTTGTTTAGCCATTCCTCAATCAGAGCCAATTATTTTCTTTCCAGTTCTTTGCTACCACACACACACAAAAACAACATTTTGAGTATTTTGGTATACGTGAGAACTCCTCGGGATATTTGCCTAACAGTGGGATGGTTGGGTCAAAGGCTATGGACAGTTTAGTGATTTTCCTAGCATAATTACAAATTGTTTTCCAGAATATTGTACCAATTCATAGCTCTAGCAAGAGTGTATTTACTTTACTCATCTTTCCCCAGCTAACCCCTCCAATATTGGCCATTTCTATCTTTTTTTGTCAATTTGCTGATTTAGAGGTAGAACCTCAGAGTTGTTTTGATTTATTTCTGATTGGTCTTTATTGGTATTAATCTTAGTGGTTCGAAGCACATTTTTATATGCCAGTTTGTAGTTTGCGATTCTTTTGAAAACTGTTCATATACTGTGACCATTTAATCTATAAATTATTTTTGTTTATACATATATATATATATATAATTTGTGTATGCATTTTCTATATTTTTATATATTAGGTACTTTTCAGAAATATTTGATGCAAAAAATTTCTCTAAATCAATAACTTCCTTTCTTATCCCAGTTATATAGTTTTGTTCACATAAAAACTTTTCAATTTTATGTAAGCGAAATGATCTATTTTATCTTTTGTAATCACTCAACCCTTTTTAGTTTCAGAATTTGTCCTGTAGTCATAGCTATGAAAATGACCTGTTCTGGTTCTCTTCCAATTTATTTTTATAATATGACATTATTGTGCAGGCTGCATATAAATTTTGAGTTTATTATGGTATATAGTATAAGATATCTATGCCTAATTTCTAACATTGTTTTCAGTTCGCTTTCCAAATAATTTATTTCCTAGGATTTGTCAAAATTGAGTTAGGGTTAACCCTGATTTTGAATTTGTTTCTGATTATTCCTTATCTAGTCGATTCTCTTGTTCTATTTTTCTAATTTTTAACCAGTATCAAATAGTTTTAATGATTCCCGCTCTATAGAATAATTTGAGATCTGGATGCTATTCCTACTTCTTTTTTCCCCTTGAGAGTCTAGTACATCTGATCCTGAAGATTAATTTTATTATTTTTTCTAGCTTCCTAAAGTACTCCCTTGGTAGTTTGCTCTTGGGGTAGACAAAATATACTTTCGAAATCTCTTCTGAAATCTAGATTGATGTTACTTTTTTAATCTACCTAATAGAAACTACTCTTTTCCATTGGTTAGCTGCTTAATGAACAGTATGAATGGTGCATTCTGAATTATGATTGCTGAACCTCAAGCAAGTTATTTAATTTCTCTCAGCCTCTGTTTCCTCATCTGTAAAATGAAGTAGAAGAGAAAAAAGGAAAACCATAGGTTTGGCATAGTGGATAGAGTATTGGACCTTGAAGTTGTAAGACTTGAATTCAGCTCTAGCCTCAGATATTTACTACCTGTGGGACTTTGGGCAGTTCACTTAATCCTGGTACGCCTCCGTGTCCTCATCTGTAAAAATGGAAATAGTTATAACACCACTTCCTAGGGTGGTTGTGAGGGCCAAATGAGTTTATACTTGTAAAGTGCTTTGCCAGCCTTAAAGCGCTATATAAATGCCAGCTCTTGTTATTATTAAATTAGCCAGAATAAAGAAGGAGTACCAGAGAAGAAGAGCAAAGGAGAGGTAAAATGAGGTAAATAACATCTCACAAAGAGGCAAAAAAGACCTATTACAGTTGAAGGAAAGAAGGAGGCGGGGTGAACATTGTACAAACCTAATCTCATGGGATTTAGCTCAAAGAAAATATGGACATATTTAGTTTCATAGAGAAACTTGTTTTACCCTGTAGGGAAGTTGGAGAGGAAAGGGGAAAGGAAAGAGGGAGGCTAAGAGAAGGGAGAACAGAAGTAAAAGGGGAAAGGGATAAGAAAGGGGGGAAGATCTATAAAAGAAGAGGGCTATTTGAGAGAGGTGGTGGTCAGAAGCAAAACATTGGGGAGGGGGGAAAAAGAATTCGTAGCAGCAGTTTCGGAAGTCCCCCTCAGAATCTCTATAAAAGACTCTGTCTTTCTCCTCATCTCTACCTGGCTATTTGTTCTCCACATCCAACATTGTATCTCCCACTTCCATAACCTTTGCAAAGACTGTGCTCATCCTCCCTATCTCTCCCTCTTAGAATTAGAACACCTAATTACCTGCAAAAATCAGCTCAGGTGCCATTTGCTACAAGAGCCTTTTCTTGATGGAATATCCTCACCCAATTACTTTGTTTTTACTTTCTATATGTGCTGTCCTTATCAGGGAACATTAGTGCCTCCAACCAAATTCAAGCTCTTTGAGGTCAGATACTATTTCTATTTTTTCCTTGCATCCCAACTATCTAATAGATTATGCCTGGCCCACAGTAAGCATTTAATCAATGCTAACAGAATTAAATTGAATCGAGGCCACTAATCAAATTTGCCTTTCTAAGAGTTTGTAAAAGTTTTTTCCCCAAGTTTGTTTTTCCTTCTTTAAAATTACTAACCTTGAGATAGTATCATTTCCTATTTTTCTTCTCCACTCTACAGAACTTCAGCTAATCTCCAAGCTAAATAGATTTCTATGGGCTAACCTGGAACCCTAGGTAAAATTATTTTTTTTTTGAAAAAACATGTTCCAGTTTCCAAACACCTGAATTGCAATTGAACTTCTGAAATGTGATTCTTTTTGTAAGCAGAGACCACCTATATGTGAGAAAAGCCTTAATAGCCCAAAATAAATTGGGGGTCTATGATAACTAATCCCATTGCACTCCAGTGAGACCTAGTCAAGTGGAAATGGGCTTTTCTAAAAACCTATTGATCAGAATATCACAGTCAGATTTTAATTTCAAACTGAGAAATGAAATTCACCTATTTTCTTAGCATATAACCTCCTAACATAATTATCTATATATTTTGTTATTACATTATGAATGAAAAAATGAAAAAAAAGCATTTTAAAAGTGTTTGCTGTGTGCAAAGTACCATGCTAAATGCTGGGAATACAAATAGAAACATGAGACAGTCTCACTCTCACAGAGCTCCCATTCCAATAGGCTTGCCTGCCATTTGGGTGATAGTTGACCCATGTGAGAAGTTTCAGTTGCAGGGTGGATGGAAAAGGGCCACTGATCCTTGAAATGCAGCACCAAAGAAGATGGTAACCCATCTTCTCCAGGATTATCTTCAATGATAAAACTATATTCATTTTTTCATATGAAACCATTTGACAATGCTAAGGACTATGCAGTTTGTCTGAGAAAACCAAAGCAAGAGAAGGATTGAGCATCTCTGCCTCATCACTTCCCATTGCCTCACAGTCTGAATTGAAGCCCCAGGAGTTCTTTAATATTCCCCTTTACTCCAATATACCACTCCAACTATCCACCTCTGTTTGGCCATCCTTAGCTTTCCTACACAGTCTCAGCTCATCCTGAATATTAGTACACCAAACATTAACAATATAAGTCCTTGCCAGGCTGTTCATAGTTATGTCATCTGTTACCTCACTTTACTGCCATCTTCTGAAAGGCTTTGGGTATGTTTTCTGTTTCTATTCTTCTGGAGCCAGTCAGGGTTATGTGACTTGCCCATGGTGTTTTATGTTAGATTTGAAGTCAAATCCTTGTGATTTGGGGGTGGTTCTCTCTCCACTGTGCCAACTAGTTCCTTCAACTTTCAGTATTTTTCATCTCACTTTGTTCAGTTCCCTACACATCTACATGAATCCCTATAAGCAATTACTTTTTTTCCTTCCTCATCACAGGAGGGTATCCACTTGGGAAACCTTGGAGAAAGTGTCAATAAAAGAGGATCTACTCTCCTTTGCATTTCCCCAGTGCTGGAAAAGAACTTTCACTCCAGACCAATAAGAAATAAAGATGGCAAACCCAAGAGAATCCCAGAAGTGTCCAAAGGAGCGGCAAGGTATGAGCAAGATATCAAGAATGTAAAAGTGGGTCCTTTGATATTATCTGGCCTAAAATCTATTTTGCTCATATATTAGCTAATCTGCTAACATAATTATATTATAGTATATATAATATAATATAAGAATAATGTACTAATACACACCATGTAAAATTTCAAACTCTTCATGCCTCCAGCTAGATCTCGATCACCTCTGCCTCTCAACATGAATCAAGAGCTTGTTTTGGGCTTTAAAACTGTGTTTTAAAAATGAGCATCCCACAGTTTCCTTAGGCAAAAGTAAAATAACTAGATGTTTTGTCTTAGATAATAACCTCACAGTGGTAGAATGAGCAAGAGTTGATCAGTAAAGGTGAAGGTGAGGAAATATTGAAATGCAGCTTAGTTGCAGGAACAGTGGTTCCATTCAAGCAGTTGTCAATGACTCCTCTTCTTGCTGCTTCTGGCATCTTAGATAATTGGCAAAATTCAAGACCATGTGGCGATATTCCATCATCATCTGGGAATTTCATCAATGCTGGGACAACTTTCTTTCCCTCAGAATGTTGCTATATTTATCAGAGTCCATTATTCCCCATTGGAAGTAAAAAAAAAAATTCCCGACACACTTTGGGGGGTGGATGTTTTGTAATCTGATGAAAATGACCACATCTTACAGGCCTACCTAGACTTCTTACAATCCATTTTATGTGGCCCTGAATGAAAAAGTGGTGTTTTATCGGCAAAAATTGCCTTTTTCTAGCCTTTAATGTTCGTATCTTTTTCTTGCTAGTCATCCGACTCAAAGATGTCTGAGCTGTTCTGTAGAAGAATTAAAACCAAGCCATTTAGCAACCAGTTTCCTCTGAAGGTCCTTGTTTGTTTTCTCAGGATTAAATAGACCGTTTTGCAACAGTAGTTTGTCAGTTCTAGGCATTTTTTTTTGTTTTTGACTATCCTTTCCTTTGCACTTCAGTAGGACTGAATATATTTCATTGCAGGCTCAAATGATTCTTGAAATGCTTGCCTTCACAACAACAGCCTCTCCAATAGCTCTCATTTTAAGCTCACACTTAAGAAGTGTGCTCCTTAAGAGCTACAACTTTTTACACCTTGCCTTGGAGTAGTATCTTAAACAGCATAGAATTAAAGACAACACAGCAACAGCGAGATGTACATTTGGTCTGAAATCAAATGCTCAACTGACCGAAAATTAATAAAATGTAGAGAAATCAGCTCAATCTGTATTCATCCGATCATTCTGAAGCAGCCTAATATCGATAGAACACGTGACCATTACCGTCACAAAATGAAACCATATCTCAGTGATTACCCTAGATAACTGCTACAACTATTGTACCATTTGCTGGGCACGGAGGATATAAAAACAAAATTGTAAAAATGAATAGTCCCTTCCCTCAAGATGTTTCCATTCTGCAGGGAGGAGATAAAGTGAGAATGAATTTGCATGGGGGAGAGATGGGATGTGGGAGATCAACTGGAAAACTATTGATATAGTCTAGGTAAAAAATGATAAGGGCTTGAAATGATGTGCTGGTTCTGTATGTGGCAACAAGGGAACAGATGTGAGAGTTGTAGGAAGTAGTTTAAAATGATCCCAAGTCACTGGAAAGATGATAGTGTCCTTGACAGAAAAAGAGCAATTAGCAGGGAAGAGGATGAGGAGGAGAGAGGATGAGTTTGAAATGGCTAGGGGACATCCACGGTGCAAGGTTCAGAAGGCAGTTGGTGATGCGAGACTGAAGTTCAGGAGAAAGATGTGTACAGCTGAGACTCACCTGCATGGAGGTGATTGTGCAATCCACAGGACTTCTTCTTGACTTCATTTCTCTTGACCCATGAAAGAGACCAGAACCATATAGTATCTATTGCTCTCCCAGGGTTCTATGGCAACATCTCTAGATTTTTCCATCTAGCTTGTACAGGCCCGAGAGCATCCTCAATCACCCCTCCAGGAGTTTTTCCATTTGCCAGACTCAGCCAGTACCCGTGTACTTCTAGCTTCCCTGTTGCGTCTTTTAAAAATTCCATCCAAGAGATTTCAGCAGAGGCTGTCTTGTCTCCTTCCAAGTATATCTAAGGACCAGAAGCTTGGAGGCTGACATAATACTTTTCAACCCTCTCGTTGTAGGTGATTGATCAAGGGATACGCTTAGTTTGTATGAACCCAGAACTCCAGTTGCTAAGCCATGGGCCATAATCCAGAGTTTCTGTGAAGACCCCCCAGAAGGGGGGACCCCAACTCCTCTGTTTTCTGATGCAAAAAGCATCAAAAAAGCAAAAAGAAGGCTTAAGTCCCTGGTTATTCTTCCATTTGTCCTTTGATGATCCTAAAGACATCTCACAAATATACTGTTCTACTTTCCATTAAAAGGGAGAGAATTCCCCTTTCTAAAAGCAGAGGGGCTTCAATTTTAATAGCATTTCTAGAATTAATCCCTAACTGGCCCATCCTACTAACTTCCAACTTTAGTTTGTGGGGGGAAGAGAGCTTAACCTTAATGAAAATGTAGATCATAGTCACCAATTTTTATAAATCAGAGAGATTCCTCCTTTCTCCTGCCGAACAAGATCCAACTCAGCCAAGAATTTCATCTGTTCTAGCTTGGGACAGCTAGATTTGTGCGTTTTATAGAGCGCCAGGCCTAAAGTCAAGAAGACCCAAATTCAAATGTGGCCTTAAACACTTGATAGCTGTGTGACCCTGAACAAGTTATTTTACCCCATTTGCCTCAGTTTCCTCATCTGTAAAATGAGCTGGAGAAAGAAATGGCAAACCATTCTGGTCTCTTTGCCAAGAAAAACCCAAATGGGGGCCACAAAGGGTCAGGCACAACTGAAACGACTCAGTAACAACAACTGCTAGCTCTTTCAGTGAGCCTGGTGTCCTAGTGAGGAAGTGAAGAAGAAAACATTAAGTCCAATAATCTGCCGATTCATGGTGTTCTGGTTTAACCACTGGCCTGGGCCTTATCCTCCAGGTTCTTAATCTGTCTGATTCTGTTCAGTAAGTCCCCAGTGAAAGCCAAGTTGGATTTTTTGGCAAATATTCGAATACATTTTCAAATCTTAAGCAGGTAAGTTCCTGACTCTTATGGTGTCACCAAATCCAAGAATGATTTCCAAAGATGATATTCTAGTGTGAATTTGTGAAGAGAAAACAGAGAATGGTTTAATTTATGATGGTATGTTTAGAAAGGGGAGAAGATTGCTCTAGATAATTGAAATAGGTTTTTTTAAATTAAAGTCTAGCTTCTGACTTCATCATTTGGCCAAAATTGCTCTCTCCAAAATTACCCATGATCTCTTTTAATCACCAAATTGAAGGGCTTCTTCTCAAACTGTTGAAATCCTGGTTGGTGATTGCATTGATCAGAAATAATCTTTCAAAGTTGTTTGTCTTGACAATGATGATGTTTTAGGAATGATTCTCCTACTTCTACTCACCTCACTCTGCATCAGTTCATTTTCCCGGGTTTCTTTAAAACTATCCCCTACTTGCACATATGTCTGACAGATACTTCTTCCCCAAGCTACTCCATGTATACTCAAAAACATTTCAGTTCTAAATTATTAAAGAATATGATCCTAAATTGCTTAACCCTTCTCCAATAAATGTAATTACTGTCATATTTCTGAAAATGGCCTTTTATTTAAAAAACTACTCCAAACCATCATTGCAAAAAAAAATAAAAAATGAAAATAAAACTATCCCCTTCATCATCTCTTATAGCACAACAATATTCTATTACATTCATAGACCATGATTTTTTCAGCTATTGCTCAAGTGTCGGTGGATACTTCCTTAGTTTCCAGTTCTTCACCACCACATAAAGAGCTAATATATGGAGGGGTTTTTTTGTACATATGGAGCTGTCTTCTCTCTTTTCTTTTATTTCTTTGGGGTACAGGCCTAGTAATGATAATGCTGGATCAAAGGGTAGGTACAGTTTAATAGCTTTTTGGGCATGCTTTCCAATTGCTCCCCAGAATGGACAGACTAAATCACAGCTCCACCAACAGTACATCTGATGTAGCTATTTTCCCACGGTCTCTTCACCATGTCATTTTCCTTTCTGATCAGTTTTGCCATTCTGATGTATATGTCACAGAGAGTTATTATATAGAAGCTATCTATGGAGTAGTTTATAATCATATCTTTAGCCTTACTTCTTATAGTAAGATTGATGAATCTATGAAGAAATGTACCTAGGTCAGCCTCCAAATGCATGTTATATGTATATATCCACACGTTCAGGTGTGTGTATACACACATGTGTATCATGTATAAATTGGGGTCTAAAATAAAATTAGTAGCAAATAGGAGCTCTTTCAAATCATGTGTTAAGGGAAGGATTCATAACCAGAAATGGGTTAGAGGTAATTGTGTAAGATGGAATAGAGAATTTTGATCATTTAAAATGCAAATTTTTAATTACATATTAAAAAAGAGAGGCACCGTGATATAGTGGATAGTGAGCTGACCTCAGAGTTAGAAAGCCTATGATTCAGATTTTGTCTCTGATGTATGCTGACTATATATCAGTCAAACCATTTAATTTCTCAGTGCCCCAGGCAAGAGTATAAGATGAAGATCAAGTGGCAGTGTGCAGTGATAGAGTGAATCCTCACTGGGAATCCTCTAAACCAATGATGTTGCAGCTTTGGTCCAAAAGTTAAATTAGAAAGCTTTTATATGACCAAGATTTGATACTAGAATAAAAATACAATTGCTAAGTTGAGGAGAAATCTTTAATTAAAGTCTGATATTCAAAATACACAAAGAATCGACACATACGCGTAAGACTAAGAACTTTTTCCCCAAAGGATGAGTGCTCAAAAGAGATGAAAATTTTTCTAAAGAAGAAATGCAAATGTCAGCAACATTATGAAGAATACTCCAAAACACAAATAATAAAAAAATTCAAAATAATTCTGAAATATCAACTCATACCCATCCCTTTGTCCATGATAATAAAAGATGGAAATGGTGGCTTTTGAAGGGGCTGCAAGAGGCTAGGCAGACATACTAACATGACACATCATTGAAAGTGCTGTGAATTGCTCCAACTGCAAAAAAAACAATTTCGAAATGTGAGAAAAATGATCAAGCTGCTCATACCCTCTGATCCAGGTAGCCCAGTACTGAGCATTTACCTCCAAGGAGGTCAAAGACTGTTTCCATATATATGAAAATATCTTCAGTGACCTGACTTAGTTAAAGCTAGAAACAAAGTAGATATCCATTGGCAAATGACTGAAGAAACTAGAGTTTTTGAATGTAATACTGTATGGTACTTGACAAATAATACAGAGCCAACTTGTTGTTGAGTAGTTTCAGTTGTTCCCAACTCTTCGTTCCTCCTCCCCCCAACCCGCTTTAAGGATTTTCTTTAAAGCGATACTGGAGTGGTTTGCCATTTCCTTTTCCAGCTCGTTTTACAGAGAAGGAAACTGAGGCAAAAAGGGTGAAGGGACTTGTCCAAGGCCACATGTCTGAGGTCAGATTTGAAATTAGAAAGAATTCAGGCCTGAAGCTCTATCCACTGTGCCATTCAGCTGCCTAAAAAGCAAAAAATGAATGAATGAATCAAATAAGGAATATTACAGGGCAACAGAAATCCACTCAGATTCATTGAACAATATCTTCTCCAGTGTTAAAACACTTCCTTCTTCCCACAGAGAGATGATGGAAAGGTAAGAAAGCAGAGCTAGAACAACATACCTAATGACTACAGTAACATACAGGAGAGCAATCCTAGAAGAAAACAGAAATCAGATTGACTGTCACAATCAGGACTGATTCTAGACAAGTGATGTGGGACCGTGTTTCTCTTTTGCAATGAGGTGATAGCCCTCCTCTGTCACTTGCCATGCCTGTCATGAAAGATTTTGCTTAACTCTATTTTTGTTGGGAACTGATCACAGCACACAGACATTAATGAAATATTGAAAAAAAAATATCGCATTCAAGTCACATTCAACTCAGGACTGTTTTCCTGAGAATAGAGAGGGCCTCAAAACACAAAGAAGAGTGAAAGAAAATTAAGGAGACTAAGAGAGATGATAAGTTTTTCGAAAGTTTGAGAAAGAACTGAATGAAGGGTCCCCACCAGGAGCAAAGCAATCCTGACTTGAACAAAGAGAGAACAAGAAACCGTTCATTGATTTTCCTCCCCGTTGAGTAGAGCATCTGTAGGAAACCACCAGATGGTATGGAGTTGGGAGGAGGAGTGAAGGGCTGAGAATCCCAAGGAATACAAATCAGTCACTTTTATGGCAGCCTTGCTGGGAGTTTGATTGGAATGGCAGACGGCTAGTGGTTTTTCGCATGTGTTTGATATCTTTCTTTGGGGAACCAATTTGTTTGGTGATTTTACCTTGGACATTAAGATGTTACACAGAGCTCCAGGCTCTCCGTGGGGCTTTGGGGCCTAGCCTTGTAATGGGGTCAGCCAGAGTTCTCACTTTCTCTGCTTACTGGAAGGCAGAATAAGTAGCCTGGACTTTCAACTCAACTGAAGCAAACTCAGAAAAGGCATCTTCAGCCACCCACTCTATCACTTGGTTTCAATAAAACAGTACAAAAGGACTCCAAGAAGCATTTGTTAGGTGCCTGTCATGTGCCAGGTGGTGTTCTAGTGTTCATGAACTTTTAGGGGAACTGATTGCTCTGCCAGCAGAGAAGGGTGGGATTCACTGCCCTCGCTAATCTAACCCTCCAAAAGCTCACACAAGGCAATGAAGCTGGAGAGACAAAAGGAAAGAGTCCCTTTTCCCAACACTGTGTCCTTACTTTCTGCAGTCTCCCCTCCAGGGCCTCACCCAGTGGAAATCAGAATTCTCTTCTTGGCTCCTTCCACCTTGGCTTTATTCACTAAGTACCAGGCCATCAAATCACTTCTTGTACACTGTTCTCCACAGGCCGTCTCAATCCTGCTTCTAGCATTTAGCTTTCTCCACCAAGGAAAGTTCCTTGAAGGCCGGGACTGTCTGACTGACTTGCTTGCATTTGTGTCCCCAGTACTTGGCACCTAGAACCAAAGGCCTACCCATTTATTGGAGTGAAATAGCAAGTACAGAAAGACATGAACACAAAACCTGCCAAGTCATTGGGAGGGGAGCTCTAACAATGGAGTGGGGATAGGAGGGGAGAACCAAACTATCTCCACCATTCTAGAAAAGGTGTCATCGAGAAAGCAGATACTCGAACAGAGCCTTGAATGGTACCATGAGTGCCAGCGTATAGAGGGGCAGGAGGCAAGGATCCAGGCGTGTACAAAGACACAAGATGGGAGAGAGAAGGCACTGTATGTCAACGGCCAATCAGAATGTCACAAAGGAGAGGAAGTCATAGGAAGTCTGTCTGGAAACACAGGCTAGACAGCCCAAGTATCAGCATTTCTAAATGCCAACCAAAGGAGTTTCTAGTGCATTCCAAAGCAACAGGAACCTAGAGAAAGTTCTAGAGCGAGAAAGCAATGTGGTCAGAGCCGTGGCTCAGGAAAGATCATTTTGGTGGCTGTGTGGAAGGTGGATTGGAGGGGAGACTCCAGAAACCTTTCCAATTTCTTTAACTGTCTTTTATTTAACATTTTACACACATTAACTCATTTGATGCCCATCATATAAAATCCGTGAGGTTTTTGTAAAGCACTTTTATTGTCAATCAATCAGCAAGCATTAATGAAGCACCTGTTGTGTTCCAGGCAATCCCTGTCCTCAGAGAGCTCACAGTCAGTCAGAGACACCAGGTATGTGTTTTATTAAAGAAACAAAAGTGCTGTTTATCATTACATCCATTTACCAATGTAGAAACAAGCTGAAGTTGAGCTAGCATCTCAAGTCTTCCCAATGCTCTCTCCGGGTCTTCTCTGCTCACTGCCCACCAAGATTCTTCTGGTTCTTCTGGACAAACTGGGACTCTAAAGATATCCTAATACCTAGAGTGGCAGAAATGGACCATCAGCAAGAAAAAAACCTTGCATGTTGATTATAATCCCCAAGATCCTTTTCTCTATCGGTTGTCAGGGTGGTCATCCCACGCTCCCATAGGTATGATCCCGTGTGCGTGGTGTGGAAGGGTATCCGGCAAGCTCAAAAAAAGCCTCATTATGTAACTGAGATAGTTATTAGAAAAAGCCTCCATGCCCCTCTCCCATAAATACTTAACCCAAAGGCCAAACTCTCTTTTAAGTAGATAAACAACTTGACATTGAACGACATCACTTACCCAGCCAACTAAAGTTGCTTAGTGACTATTTACATTTCAATGAATGAGGCTTGATGTCTAAAGTGTCACTAATGTTCCAGTTGCTTGATTAAGGTGCCAGTGTGAGAGTCAGTGTAGCTCCCTGCCTTACTGGATGAGTGGGAGTCTTAGCTGACCAGAGTGAGAGAGGAAGAAGGGGATGGAACAGGACTCTGTGATAAGGCACAAGTTTCCCTCTGGGAGGCTGCGGCTTGAAACATTTGGGCAAAGACACAGCCCAGAGTTCTCAGCTGATGTTTCGGCCCTGGCTGTGCTGTTCCTGCTAAAGGTCTCAGCCCTGGGGAGGTTGCTAAGGAAGCAGCAATCCCTCTTGCCTGCCTCTAAACTCCAAATGTTGTGAGTGTGCAGGAGTAGGCAGGTGGGCAAGGGGTGGGGGGACCTAGGGAATGAGCTAAGACTCCTGTGCTAATGAGGTGCCCAAAAATCCAGCGGGTGCCCGCCACCGGCCCTGAAAGCAAAATTGATGCTGAAGGTAGGAGTGAGGGAGCACGTCCTCATTGCTGCCCTCAGAGGCACCAAACCCCCAAAGTCATTCTTTCCAAGGGTTCCCCCAGGATATCCGGCCACCTCAGAGACAACCTGAAAAATAGGAGCTGCCAGAGCCAACCATGGAAGTGGTGGTCTGTTCCCTCCACAGCAGATAGCTAGGGAGACCAAGGGCAAGAGCCCTGCAGAGGAGACATGAAGCTAGCTCCAGATCAAATCTGTCTCAAGCTGGACCAGCATCTATTGTCTAGCTGCATGGGTCCCCAACCTGAAATATCCTTCCCTTGTCTCTGAGGTACCCTGAAGGAAGGGGGTCACACAGGGAGCCTGATCTTGTTTGGGGAGAAACTGAAAAGGAGCCAAAGTTGCCAATATCCCAGAACTGTGGCCCTGGGTAGGCTTAACAGGGGATGTTCTCTGTATTAGCCTGCCACCTTCTCAGCTGGAGCCCAAATGCTCCAGTTTTAATGATCCACCATTTACTTTTCTCTCATCATCTGTCTCAGAATTAAGTAGCAGTCCATTTTAAGAATAATAGTAACTGACATTTATGTAACTCTTTAAGGTTTGTAAGAATGCTTTGTGTTATTTTATTTGATCCCTATAAGGGGGGGGGGTACTCTCATTATCCCCGTTTTCTTTTGTCCAAAGGTATTTTTTTCCAAATACACATAAAGATCATTTTCAACATTTGTTTTTGTAAGACTTTGTGTTCCAAATTTTTCGCCCTCTGTCCCTTACCTCCCCCCTCCCCAAGACAGCAAGCAATTTGAGATAGGTTAGATATGTGCAGTTCTTTTAAATATATTTCTATATTTGTCATGTTGTGCAAGGAAAAATCAGACCACAAAGGGAAAAAACCATGAGAAAGAAAAAAAGCAACAAAACAAAAAAAATTAAAATACTATGCTTTGATCCATATTTAGTCTCCATAGTTCTCTCTCTGGAATTGGATGGCACTCTCCATCCCAAGTCCATTGGAAGTAGCTTGAATCACCTCATTGATGAAAAGAACCACGCCCATCAGAATTGAATCTCATATAATCTTGCTGTTGCTGTATACAAGTGTTCTCCTGGTTCTGCTCATTTCACTCAGCATCAGTTCAGGTAAGTCTTGCCGTTAGGCCTCTCTGAAATCAACAACCTTCTGATCATTTCTCACAGAACAATAATATTCCATAACATTCATATACCATAATTTATTCAGCTGCTCTCCAATTGCTGGGCATCCCTTCAGTTTCCAGTTTCTAGCCACTAGGAAAAGGGCTGCCACAAACATTCTTGCACATGTGGGTCCTTCTGCCTTTTTAATAACCTCTTTGAGATACCAGACCCAGTAGAGAAACTGCTGGATCAAAGGAGATGCACAGTTTGATAGCCCTTTGGGTATAAAGACTCCTTTTCTTGAGTTCAATTCTGGCCTCAGACACTCACTCGCTATGTGAACTTAAGCAAGTCACTTCACCTGTTTGCCTCAGTTTCTTCATCTGGAAAATGAGCTGGAAAAGGAAATGGCAAAACTACTCCAGGATCTTTGCCAAGAAAACCCCAAATGGGCTTAGAGAGAGTCAAATAAGACCAAAAAGTGGCCTCTTAGGAACCAAAAGCCTGCCTGAAGCACAACACTGTGCTCTTTAGGCCTCTCCCCACAGTCCAACCTCAGCTGTACTTTAGCCAGATTCAAGAAATGAGAATATGACAAAGCACTTTCCATAGAACCATCCTGTGACTTCCTCATTCTAAGTCCAAGCTCTCTGCTCACAGCCCCCTGGGCAGCTGGGAACATTGAGGGAAAGTTGGCAGAAGTCGAAGGGGAAAACCTTCATTTCTTCTGACTCTCTTTCAGCTCTCATGGCCCTCACCTCTGAGGGCTGGAAAAGTATCTCCCAGTCTCCCAGATATGGTTTTTATTCAACCCAGTTGTAATGTTCACTGGCTAACTAGCATGTCTCTATTTCTTAATCTCTGTTTTCTCATCTGTAAAATCAGAATCAAAGAAGTTATTATAATGCTGAAATTTGATAATATATCTGGAGCAGGGCTTAGAGATGACCACTCTCACTTGTAACCTGAGTACAGAGCACTCTACTAGTTGACAACCACCCAGAACTCCCATCCTTTAGTCCACTAGATTTTTATTAATTCTTATTTCTTTCACTCATCAATTAGCTGAGTCAACTATCCCAGTTGACAAAATAAACACAAGAAACAAATTTTCCCATGACTTTTCTCTGTCTTCCCCCCCCCAAAACCCCATTCTCATAGGCTTAAATAAACATCAGTGTTACTTTCTCTACAATTTATTGCCAACATAACAAACAATAAAAAGACACTGAAATATTTCAACAGTGCATCACAGTAAAAAAAAAAAAAGCAACTGCTGATTTCTTTAATCTGGAAACAGAGTCCCACCATTCAAATCTTCCAGAACGGCAGTCAAAGGCTCTCAAAAATTCTTTTCGAGATATCTTCTCTGCAGCATATCCACAAAATAAGAATTCAGCTCAGTCTCCCAGGAAATATAGTCTCTTGGTTCTTTTATACCTTCCGCCTCTCTTCATCCATCACAGTTAACAGTGTCTAGTCAAGACTGTTTTAACAGTCTCCAGATCACAGCTGAACTGCCACGAGTACAAATTTCGAGTCCTTATTGAAGGTACAATATTCAGTCTCTTTGAAATGGCCTACCGAAGCTGGAATTACACGTCTCCTCGGCCAAAAGCTGTTCAGTCTCTAAATTGTTCAGCTAAGGCACATACGGTCCCACATCAATACTATATATAATTATGTGTATCACAGTGGAAAGCTCCACTTGACAGACTTAAAGTAAATAAATACAGACAGAACATAATACCCACATGTATTACAACATATGCAAGAAGGAAAAATAACACCACATCAGCAAATAATAAAGGCACAGAAAGCAGACGTGACATTAAATATACACAAAATGCATCTTAATAAAGTGTAATGCAATAATAAACCATTGTGCAAAGTAACATAAAATTCATATTAAGTACATAAGAGCATAGAATACAATTACAAAACAACATTTGCTATTATTCAACAATGAACTCTACTTGGCCACATGAGAAGTCAAGTACTTCTCCCCAAATCCCCTAATTTGGCCCAGTTTTAGGATGGACATTGATCTTTGTACATTTGTACCTGGGTTGTTGAGTTTCAAAGGCTGACTACCAGTATTTTGAAGCTTCCCATACTATCTCTATCCCAGAGGTTGTACAGACAAGAAAGCTCCTGTCCCCCTTGTCGGAACTGGGAGACTCCTCAGACCCAGACACATTGATGGAGACTTTTTATGTAGTGTCTTCTGTCTTAAAGGCAGCACTCTGAGCTATCTCAGTGGGTTCCTTTTGAGCATCTTTTACTAGTTCTTTAGTATCAAGGTGGTAGACCACTTCAGACTGTAGCTGTCTCCTTATATCTACCTC
This sequence comes from Myrmecobius fasciatus, assembly GCA_023553655.1. Taxonomy (NCBI): domain Eukaryota; kingdom Metazoa; phylum Chordata; class Mammalia; order Dasyuromorphia; family Myrmecobiidae; genus Myrmecobius; species Myrmecobius fasciatus. Next base: position 256,379 of record JAJPUD010002919.1, read on the forward strand.
CTGCTCGCAGGTCAAATTCTAGGGCTTAGCATAAACACAAACCAAACAGCAAACACTTATTAAATGCTTCTTGACTGATAGGCATTTGCTCTTAGGCCATTAGCTCCCTCCCTGTAGTTGTCTGACCACATTTGATCTCTCAGGTTATATAACTCACTTTTCCCCCACCTCGATCATAGACTGTCTAATTGTGTCACGAACCTGCATGGCGATCCGGCTTTGTGATAAATGGTGTTGCTGAGAAAAAACTCTCTCAGTACAGAGGGTGGGCCCCCAGGGGCCCTTGAGCTTTTGCAAGCATGCTTGATAGGCAATTTCAAGATTCCTGTTCTCAAAGACTTCACAAATTCTAAGGTGAGACCTCAGACATGCCAAACTAAATTACATTTCATCGAGCTCATTTTGTCCACTGGTTTTTAAATAATACTCTAGCATACTCATGTCCAAACCTTTACTGGTACTTCCCTAGGAGAAAAGAAATCTTGACCTGAGAAGATTCCTAATGTGAGCTTCTGATATTTTTGTGATGCAAGAAATCCCTATTTGGCACCCCTCATATATGAAGCATCTTTCTCTCATTTAAATGTGCCTCTGACCAAGTTTCCAGCCTATCACCTTGGTATATAAACTCTTCCTTTTCTTAAAATTTAATGCCTTTTTCTGGGAGCTCAGTATCAATTATAACACCCTATCGAGAATTTTTAAATAATCGAATGAATCTGGTCATTCACCAAATCCTGAATGATTAGGTTCTCCTGAACTCATCCTGTGACTCTGACATGTGAATCCTGTGAATTGAGATCTTTTTAAGAGTGTGTGCATCCTCCTGTCATACCCTTAGTCTTATAATCGTGATTGGTCCCCAAGACCAAGGCCTCTCTCTGTTTTTCCACCAATTAACAATTTTTATAAATGGGTTCACTTTTTTTTCAAATAAGTACAACATAAAACTTGCATTTGGTCAACCAATAACACTCAGTTCTTCATAACACAGGCAGCATGCACAATCATTAGCAAAAACAAGTTTTATGCGCCTAGTAGGAGAACGGGGACACTGAAACCACAACTTGGTAGCGAAACAAATTTGTACTGAATGGACGTATAAGCTGATGTTTCTAGTAGCTTCCCAGTAACGGCCCTGGAAAATGGCCATCTTTAAGGGACTCTTGGAATCACTGGCTCGATCTGGATAGAGGCTGGGTATATGTCACATGATTCTATTACCCAAGGGCAGACAACAGTGAAAAGTGGAAAGCAAGAGACCCCCTTTGTTTTACCCTATGTTTATTAAACATTTCATAAATTTCCTTAGAAACACATGGCTAACGCTACCAGTGCTGCAAGGCCACCCGTGTCTTCTGGAGATATCACTGTTCTACTCCTGCTGGGCCCTCCCTGCTGGTCTCCCATGGCATGTGACCTGTGTGAGATACCGGTCCCTGCTGGTCACCACGATGTCCTGCTCATCCCAGTGGCTGCCTTGTGATTTCAGTCTGAACAAATATGAAAGGTAAGCCTGAAGGACAAGATCATTATTTCCTTCTCCCACCTCACCATCCTAGCCTACCCATGCCTTGTAGCTTCCTAGGCTTTGAACATACCGGACCCATCATGGCATCCCTGTTGGGAGGCAGGAGTCCTAATGTACTATGTGGACCCTAAAAGCTGGTGAGTCGTTTGCTCTGAGCAGTTTCTGCCATAGAATCCCGAAGTTTTGTGAAGCGAGAAAGGTATTATGGAGTCAGCCCTTAAGGCCAGTAGACCCCAATTTCTCAAGTACTGCCCTGTGTAAACCTTTGAGTCATAAACACCAGCTGCAGAGCGGGCAAATAACTGCTCACAGCAGATGGCCAACTGAGAGAGTGGCAATCAGCAGGGTTCACTTAAGAAGGGCTTACTTCAAATGTAACCTGAGGAAGGGAGGAAGGAAGGAAGGAAGGAAGGAAGGAAGGAAGGAAGGAAGGAAGGAAGGAAGGAAGAAAAAGAAGGAAAGAAGGAGGAAAGAAAGGGAGGAAAGGAAGAAAAAGAGGAAGGAAAGAAGGAGGAAAGAAAGGGAGGAAAGGAAGAAAAAGAGGAAAGAAAGAAAGGAAAGAAGGAGGGAAGAAAGGGAGGGAAGGAAGAAAGAAGGAAGGAAGGAAGCTTCCTATTTTAATTAATCATTCTTCCTAATATTAGTTGTTTCTAGCTGCCAAAAGATAGCAAGTGAGGAAAGCCTCATCCTACTCAGTTCCTACTCGTTGAGCTGAGGACATTAGAAATGTTGGGGAGAATCAGTAGCAAGTTTTTGTGTTAAGGAGCCGGCAGAAGTATCTATAAAGAGATAATCGTCACTATTGGCTGCTCCCGCTCTTTACTACTCCATGCCTTTTTTGGCACTCGGTCATAGAGAGTCTGAAAGAGAAATGAGGTTTCCAAAGGCTTGATCCACATAGTGCCAGGCCTTCCTGGAGTGAGGCACCTGGAAAAGTTACCATGTGGCCTCAGTTGGCCAGTCTCTAGAGATCTGTTGTTCCTCTCTCCTTTTTGGTGACCAAAGGGAAACTAAAATTTGTAAAGGGATTGGAGGGAGGGAAGAAGAAGGGAGGGAAGAATTTCTGATTCAATGAAAAGAAAAGGTCCAAGTGTTTCTTCCTCAAAGTAAGCCATCACACTAGAATGCCCAAGCAGTAGCTCTGCAACCTCAGGCCTTTGATTAAAATTATGATATTTTCTGAAAAATCAAGCTCCCTGCTCAAAAGAAATAACATTCTTTTCTCTCCACTCTCACTCCAAAGATCTAAAATTTGGACTAAAATTTCCCACAAGTCTTCAAACTTTTGACTTATTCTCCTTTAGCTTTCTGCCTCTGGGTCTTCTTGAATTCTGAAGAGATGAGTATCAAGGTTCCTATAGCACAGCAGCCTCTCTTCTCCCTATGCTCCTCACCTGGAATAGAAAGGACGATGGACTTGGGGGTCATTAAGACTTGGGTTCAAATCCCACCTTAGACAACTATTGTATCTGTGTGTGCTTCAACTTCCCTATGTGTAAAACTAGAGTTCCACTCAATAGCCTCAAAGGTTACTTCCATCTCCAAATTTCTGCACCTGTGAAACCAGATTCTATGGAATCTTGGACTGGTGACAGAAGGAGAACCACTGTTATGAGGTAGAATCCGAATTCTAATTCCTGTTAGCCACGTGATCCTGGCTAAGTCATCTGATTTCTCATAATCTCCCCTTAACATCTTTGACCTCGACTTCCTCTTATGTCAAAAGGGGTTATAATACCTGACCTACCTGACTCCTTGGGTTGTTTTGAGGAAAACTCTTTGAAAATCTTTAAATGCTTCAAGAGGCAGTAAGGAATAGGAGATAAATTGCCTCACGGCAAGAAGCTCTGGGTTCTGGTCCTCCCTCTGACACAGGGGCTTCATAATCCTGGACAAGTCACTTCTCATTTCAGTGCTCAAAGTTACACACCACAAGCAGGAGCTCCCCCACAGGTCCAGTTGCTCTCCTGGTCCCTTTGGAAATGGCCAAGGTACTCATGTCAAGTCCTAAATCACAGAAGAGCTGGGAAGCAGGAAAGTAGTACCTTCCCCTTATTTGGGGGCCTCTCCTTTTCCCCAGTTTCCTTCCCTCCCTTCCTCACCCTCATCACCCCTGGATTGAGGTGCCTCAACATCTCTAAGTGGGTTCATTTGGACCCCAAACTGAAAGAAAAATGAAGTACATCTCTCCTTAGGCTGCTAGGTGGCGCTGCAATGGACAGAGAATCGGGTTTGGAGTCAGGAAGACTCCTCTTCCAGAGTCCCAATTTGGCCTTAGACACTACCTGGGTAACCCTGGGAAAGTCACTTCACCCTATTTGACTCAGTCTCCTCGTTTGTAAAACGAACTGAAGAAGGAAGAAGGAAACTGCTCCAGTATCTCTGCCAAGCAAACCCCAATTGGGGTTACAAAGAGTCAGAGCCAGCTGAAAAACAACTTAACAGGAAAACAACTCCTACTCCCTAGGTGCTTTGTAGCCCACGAGATAGATGGTCATTCCAGATGGTCTTTCTTACAAACGCTTTATTATCCAAGCACATAAACTCTGTCATTCCTTTACACTCAGACAACATGAAGGAGCCCAGTTCTCCACCCCTCTGCCCCCAGGGCAGAGGTGAGGCTCAAAATTCTCAGCGTTGGGGAGGGGGAACCCTCAGGAATTTGCTTGCAAAAGAGATTTTGTCTCCCCTCGCCTCGGCTGGGCAATAAGGCTACAGGGCTCTCTCCTGTTGACCCCGATGGTCATTGCAAGCCTCGGAAGAAAGAATCGTGAGGAAGATCACAGAGGAGATTTCTTGGGTCTCTTAACTGGTCAAACACTATATTTGGCCTTTTGTCCAAATATAGACTGCTGCTTCCCCATGGAAAGAAGTTATTGAATGTCTCTCAGTGATGGACAATTAGAAAGAAAACACTTGGTTGGGTGCTGATTGTTGGGGAGAAACTATGCCCCCAAAAGCCTGAGGGAGGTCACGTGATCATGGACCTCTGCCAGTTTCAGACCTGCTCCTTAGATTCACCCCTTCGTAAAACATGCTGGCCATCTTGGCTCCTCCCTGTTACGTGGCAATGACTAGAAAGCCTCTCTCAGAAGAGTATCTTGTCAGCTCTTAAGCAGGCAGTGGTCTCTCATACCCTCCTAAGGGGGCTAAACAAATTCAGACAAGGCGTCCCTATGCTAAGATTAAGTTTGTCTTAAATTCTTCCTCCTATTAACAGGATTAAGATGTCTCTTTGAACTCTCAGCTTGATGAGGTTGCCCCCCCTTCTGGGGATCCTGTGTCTCCAAAAGCTTTGTTGGGGGGATTTGCCAAAGATTTCCCCAAGAGTTATGTAGGTATGAAGTACCATGCTTCCTCTCAGTTCCTGAAGATCTTTTTGGCTCTTACCACACAAATAAAAAAGGATGCTTTAAAAAAAAAAGACTAGTGGGAGCAGCTAGATGATGCAGTGGATAGAGTGCTAGTCCTGAAGTTGGGAGGACTTGAGTTCAAATCCGGACACTTAATCCTTCCTAGTTGTGTGACCCTGGGCAAGTCACTTAACCCCAATCGTCTCAGAAAAAAAAAAAAGACTAGGTAAAGCTGCTGCAAAGCTCAAATCTTTTGCTCCAAATCATGGCCTTTTACATCCGAATAACAACAACAACAAAAACAGCCTCCCAGATTTTGCCCATTTTCCCCACCGTGAAGAATCTCTTGCTCCTGAAAACTCTCTGTTCCCATAATCTCTATAGATAACATATGGAAATTAGCATGCAACCTAGTTGTCATTAACCTTTCTACCTCCATAGCAAAACGCCCATGCAGATACCTAATACTGGTATCCACATTGGAAATTAAGAGAGCTAGCCGCAGTACATAGGACAAACAATACACTGTCTGTAAGAGCACGGATCACAACATTGCTTATCCAAAAGCAAGAACAGGAGTCTTATGCAATACACGCATAGAACCGCATCCCGGCAGAAATAACTGTGTGTATGCATGATACAGAAGTAGGAGGACATTATGTAGTGGAACGTCATATATAACAAATGCGGCGACTACATACAAAACACACGTGATGTGTACTCCAAAGTGTGCATTGTCTGGTTACATAGTTAATAAAATAAGATTTATTACTGCCTAAATAGGCTTGGCATTCCTACTGAGCTTACAGATGGCCCCGGGTGACTGTGGGCAATCACAAGTGTGATTGTGGGCAATCACAGACGTGCCAGTACTGGACTTGGAGATGATCAAGGTCGACTAGAACAATTTCTAAGCAATCTAAGCATCCTTTATTTTCAAGAGGCCAACACAGTAAGAGTATGAGCTTGGGAAGGTGCTGTTTTGGGGTTCACGTCTACTCATTCTAGCTGAAGACGGGGACCCCCCCTAGGGCTGGGATGGCCTTTGCTGAATTACCTGAATCACAGTTGGGAACCAAACTAGTTTCTTTCTCATCTGAAGGATCATCCTCTATTCAACTCTTTCCCTTTGAAGTTTTTTTGTATTTGTTCCTTTTTCTCTCCTACTTTTTAATCTGGTTGTATAATTCTTTTCACCTCCTTTTTTCCTCTCAGGCAAGCAGATTCCTCTTTCCTTTCTTCCCCTTCAACTGGTTCTTTTCATTAGTCTTTTAAATTTCCTTTTCTTGCACCCATTTCCAGAAATATCTCCATTATCCAATCTCTGTGTGTATTCCAGTTCTTCTAGGATTATTCAGGCTCTATTCTATATATCTTTCATGCAACCAAAACTCCCAAAGTCTCCATTCTAGCCTTTCCCTTCTGAGAAGATTCTGCCTTGTAAAGCTTCCCCCATAGATCTCCCTTTTCTCTTGTGCCTCGTTCCCAGAAAAATGCCAGTTCTTGTAGGTGTTAGGACACTGCTCCATGGTAATCCCCTCCACCCCCAAAGAAGCCCATCAATGATCCCCACTCTCTATTGCTAGCAATTTTATTTTCACCACATGTCTCAAACTCTCTTCCTCTGGTCAATGCACTTCACTCTCCCAAGTGCCAGTTACCTGTGACTTATGACTGCCCCCATCAATGCTGGACAAGTGGACTGCCCTAAATCTTCCAAGCTCCCCATCTCCCTTCACACAATATCTCTCTTCACTCATAGAAGCATTAGTGGAACCACCTCCCTCCACCAAAATAAGTCTTTTCTTTCTCCTGCTTTTCAGTTCTTCCCCTCTACTCCTTTCCATTTCTTTCTAAGTTCATCCCTTACAGGGATCATCTTCCCCTCTGCAAACAGTCACTGTTGTTGTCCTTGGCTGTTGAACTCATCCACTTCTGCATCTTTGTTGTCTGGAGTATTCAAGAAACAAATAATCTCTTCATTCTGGTTTTTTTTTCTAAAAATGTTTCAAGCACCTCTTTATTACTGAATGTCAGTTTTCTTTCATTTATGGTTAAATTCAACCTTACGGGACCGAGTGCCCTGGCTGCATCTGGAGTTCCATTGCTCTTCTGAGCACATTATTCCTTTTCTGTATGCATTTCTGGGGGGGGTGCTGAATAGTTGGGTTATACAAATTTTCTTTCTTTTGAAAGTCTTTCTCCTGATAGCCCTTGCAGAACTCCAACAGTTTGTTAATACTTATGTGCTCCAGAAACACGTTCCTTTGAACATATGAAGCAGAAATTGCACACTTATAGACACCAGCTACCATCTTAGACCAGTAAAATCTATTTTGTACCACTGCTAGGGTTCTTGACTTAAATATCCAGAGTCATGATGTAGTACTTTCATGGGGATAGAATGTAAAGCCTTGGGAAACATCAAGATTTCTGACGATGTGTGTGAGATTCATTAGAATCTAGTATAGAATCTTATCGAATACCTCCATCATCTATCAGTGGCTCAATAGTAAGAGTGCCTTAGGAGGAGGGAAGCTTGAGTTTCCCAGCATTGCTCCCTGGCTTCATCCTTAATCACTTTTCATAATACTTCCTATTCGACTGCTCCTACAATCCATCATTCAGCGAGAACCGAAACAAAGATAATTGATTCAAAGCACCAAAGTTTGTAAGCACTGATGGTGCAATCTGGTAGACACAAGCACTTCCATGTTATAATGCCCTGCTCTCTGTATATCACAGAAGATCTTCCTCATTTCTGTGGGTACCATCATAGCTTTGGATACTTGTGGCCTGAGGGACAGTGCATCTGCATCCACATTCAACTTCCTGGCCACAAATGTATGCTGAATTCATAGCTGGCTGGTATTTGATTCCCATCTCTGGAAGAAATCACCCAAATTATCGATGATCTGGTCAAAATACGTCAGTGAATTATTAGCAGTCTAGACTTAAAATCGAGCTCCATGCACACAATCTTAAAAGCAAAAACTCCAATTTGTGTAGGGAATGAGGTTTTTTTTTTCTTAAAGCTTTTTATTTACAAATCATATGTATGGGTAATTTTTCAACATTGACCTTTGCAAAACTTTCTGTTTAGGGAATGAATTTTATTATCAGTAAGTCTTCTATGGGCAGATACTATAGGTGACCATCACTTACTTAGTATAAGACTACTTCCAAACCTTCCAGGCTAGGATCAGGATGGAGTACAAGGATTTTGTCTGGTTAGCTAGTCATAAGCCAACAATGGCACATGAAGCAATGAACCAGGTTCTTCCAAGTTTGTTCCAAACGATCTCCAAATGGGGGCAAGGTAGCAATGGAATCAGGCCAAATTCATCTTTCTCGCCCTTCCACTTTAGCTTTCAACCACATAACTATGGTAAGAGACTTAGCAAGCACAGCATCATTTTTCACACAGTAACAAATTAATAGACCTGCCTATTTGGCTATGTTATCTTGATGGTGTGCCAGTACCAGGCCATTTTTTCCTATGGTTCCATGATGCTTCGTTTCTATGGCTGCAGTAGTTCGGTCTACTATTCCATTTGTCTTTCCCTGAACTCTGCCTTTTAACACAGGTTAGCAAGGATGGTTTTTGTCCCGGCACCATAGCCCATACCTGAGTCGTTCTGCAGCTATTATGTGATATTCCTTATTGCACATCTCTCTAATCGACTTTTAGTGTGTTCTTGGTGTCTCATTCCCTAGACCACCTCTGGTCTACTGTCTGGCATACGCAAAGATGGCTACATGTATCTCAGGCGCCATGTTATCCAGAAAAGACTCAGTAACTTGTAACAGTATCCTCTTCTACCTGCATTACTAATTTGAAAACCAACTATTTACTTGTATCAGAAAAATGGAGACTTTCTTTCCTTGTTAAGGGACTGAAGGTGGACTTGCTTTAGTCAATGAGTCTTCAGTATCGGCTTGTGTCCTAAAGGGGTGCCATTAACTTGGGCGACTCATTTGACCTCCATGGGCCTCTGAGCTTTCACCTGGAAAACAACAGGGGAGGAATATGACTAAAACCAGGTCCCTTTCAGCTCCAGATCTAGGATCTCATGCTCTCAACATCTGTTGGTTTTTAGGTAAAATTCCAAAGCAATTTCTGGTCCCTGAGTATCTGCCTACCTACTTTAGCTACATCATTTAGGCTCCAGCCACTCTTGCACTCAAATGCCAAGAGTAGGGAGAATGGTACTCCCTTGAGAAGCTAGCTGATTGGCTTTGAATAGGGAAGATCTTGCACTGGGATGCTGGTCAACATCTACCATGTCTTCTGACCCCAAAGATGCCCCTTTATAGACAATGGTTTGTCAGCCATCTTCTCTTTAATGAGGAGTTGACTTCATGTAGGAATTCACCATCCTCAGCAAAAGATTGCGTGACTGGCTGGATGCTGGGACGTACCATTGGTACATTACAGAAAATTTACATAACACGCTACATTGACTGGCCTTGCTCAGAGGATTTCTTTTTTCCCTAAAATGTTCACAGAGGACATTCTCAATAACCTTGTCCCCTTCTGTATTCGGCAGACTGGAAACTGAAAGTATACTAAGGGAATAGAAATAATTTTGCACCAGAATTCAAAGTTATGAATATTCATGATACTAATTTTGTCTTAAAATAGTATATCAATATGGTATAATAACTGGCCTGACAAGTAAAGAAAAATTGGAAAACATGCTTTGCAAACAGAGCAAAAAACAAAACAAAACAAAACAGCAACCTATAATTGGTTTCTATTGGATCCCAGCAATATAATACAATTCAAGGGCACCCACACTGAAGATACTAGCCAAGAAGTCCCAGTGTAAGGGCCAAAAAACTTTCTCTTTCCCTCTTGGGCTCATCCTGAGAATACAAGTCTGCAGTCCGTGATACAGAACATACTACACACCCAAGTCCAGCTTTCCAGTAAGGGTCACATGCTGGTCACCTATGAATCACCAATGGATTCTGTCCCAGAACATTCTGCCTAAACTGTGCCTGGCAAGCAGAAAAACCCAGACAAAGAAGATCCTCTCATTCTCTAAACAAAGCTCTCCAGATTTCCTAGAAAGCCTTCTCCTTGACACAAACTGGAGCCTTCACCGCTCGTTCCCTACCTGGAAAGCCTCCTCTATTCTTGTAACCTAAGGAAGCACACCTTTTTTGTTCTCCTGACAAGAGCATGAAGAGCACTGTTGACTCTCAGGAAACTAACTTGCAGGCAACCATTATGTCCCATAGAGAGATGCCCAGTGTTCACATAAACCAAGAGATCCCACACCACCTCCATCTACCAAAGAGAAGATCCTGAATAAAAGGGGTTGATTTTCATCCTCTACCCACGGATTCCAAACTCAGGGTCTGAATGGAGACACGAAGGTCTGTGATGGAGGCAAGAGAATACCTCCAAGAACAGGTAAATGGATTTGATCACATGGCCTGTCAACTCCCACATCCTTCCTACTCTTGCCTTAAACCCCCAAACTAAAGAGTCCAGTGAATACCTCTACACATGTTGCTTTCAACTTTGAAGTCAGAATCTTAAACATAAACATTTTCTTTTAAACTGCATTGTCACACCAAAAAGAAATATGGCAGAGCAGGATCATGACCAAGAACATGTCGCTACATGAAATCATGAGGAATTCAATAGTTAAGATGGGTACTTGTGGCAAACTCTCTGTCAAAACCCAAACACAATCTGTGGTTCTCTTGCAACCACATTAATTGGCTCTCCAGTGAACACCACGCAGTATTTCAACTGGAATACAGAGAAGGTAGTCAGAGTCCATTCAGAGTTCAAACCAGAGCCTATATAAAAATGACCAACATAAGATCCTGAATAAAAGAGGTGCCTAGAAACAGAAAGTGAGACTAATTTTCCTTAAATTCAATGGGATGACTGTCTTGCCATTACAAGAGGACAACAAAGTTTAGGATTAAAGGACAGACCCAAAAGATTTCTCTAACTCTCTGTGCATAAGGAATTATTTCCTGTCCTTAGACTATGGAGGCAAATCTTGGGGTTACAGAGACAATGTCCCATTTATCACCTAGACAAGAATAAATATTTTACTACCTAATATGCTGTCATTAAGTAAATAACCACAAGATGGTATACTGATGAGAGACAAGGCGAACAAAAGTGAGGATTTTGGCAAATTTGCTTGTCACCATGGCACTCAAAACCTCATTGTGGTTTGCACAGAGGGACCATCACAAACACTACCCACAATATTTGAGGAGTGTGCTCCAGAAAACCATCTGGAATTCAAAGGTTAGGACTAAAGCACAGAATGGATGGGTGTTGGCAAACCTAACTATATCTCCAATGTACACAAATGCACACCAGTTCAGATGGATCCATTACCACAAGACTTTTGGCTAAAAATTGGGAGATGTGACCTTCAAAGAAGAATCATGAACTTGAAGGTTAGGACTAACGTACAGAATGGATGGTGATTGACAAGCCTAATTTTCCCCAAAATGCATACAAATGTGTCCCTGGTCAAAGAGAAGAAATAGCAGAAGGCTTAAGTTACAAAATGGGTTTGTGACCTCCAGAGAATGATCAGGTACTCAAAGGCTAGGACTAAAACACAGAATGGGTGGATGTTGGCAAATCTATTTGTTAGTACCCAAGTCTTTATTTTTTTTATTTCCCACAGCCATAGTCCTTGACATAATACATGGCAAGGTCTACAACAGCATCTTGATTCACAGCAAGTGACTGGAGAATCAATGACAGTCACCATTTAGCTTCAACCCAGGAGAACTTTCACTGAGCCATTCTAGGTATAAAACCTCCATAAAGAGGAAAAAGGAATACGCATGAGCATATGTGGCCAAAGGGTTTTGTAAAAGCCAAACTACTTCTTGCCCTAGACCTAGATACAATTTAAGTAAGTAGAAACAAGTGGAGCATCTAATGCTTGTGCCTATAGGATTCTGATCCCATGGAACACAACCTATTACAGTCCTTCCAGCCTTTTCCCAAGGAATGTGGGCCATGTCTCTAAAAGCTCATTTCTTAAAACCTATTGCTGATTGGTCACCGTGCTAACATGAAGGGAGCTCTTTTTACCCCAACACCCATTCCTCAACTCTCAAACTTAGTTTTCCTTCCTAGCTATACTGAGAAAAAAACTTTTTTTTTCATTTGGTCACTGAGCCCTTCTTTAAAATTGCATCCCAGTTTCCCTAATCCCTTCCATGACCAGGAAAAAGTCTAGCAAAGAAATAAGAAGAAAATGAAGTAGGAAAGTTAGTATAAGCTTACCACTTCTAAATGGTTTGGCAGTCACTTATGTTCTGTCTTAAGTTTCCTGAAATCCAAAAAAGGGGTTATAATAGCTAGGAAACCTTTTTGTCCCCATGGTGCTCAGAAACCATCCAAGTTGAGATGGAGGGGTGAGCAAGAGGCCATGGCTACAAAATGCGAAATGTGACCTTCAGAAAAGCATCAGAAACTTGAAGGTTAGGGCTGAAGCCCAGAATGGATGATGTTGGCAAACTTCTTTTTCTCCATAGTGTGAATAAATGCATCCCAGCTCAGATAGAGGCAACATCAGGAGGCTTTAGGCACAAAATTTGAGGTATGATCTCCAGAGAAAGATCACAAACTAGAAAGTTAGGACTAAAACACAGAACTAATGGCTATTGGCTAATCTCTTTGTCACCATGGTGAACACAGATGCATCCAGCTCAAATGGAAGCAACTTCAGGAGGCTTTAGCTACAAAATGGGAGTTTGTGACCCCCAGAGAAGAATCAGGAACTTGAAAGTTAGGACTAAAGCCCAGAATCGATGGCTTTTAGCTAATCTCTTTGTCACTTATTGCAAACAAATATATCCCAGTTCCAATGGAGCCAAAATTAGGAAACTTGAGCCACAAAATGGGAAATGTATATTCCAGAAAGGCATCAGGAACTCAAAGGTTAGGACTAAAGCACAGAATGGATGGATTCTGGCAAACCTATTCATCAATGCCCAGGTCTTTTTAAAAAATTTTCCCCAGCTAAATTTCCCACATGTCAATACAAGTGGAGAAGCCAATGCTTGTGCCCAGACTACTCTCATCCCGTGAAACAGGATCCATTCTGGTCCTTCCATCCTTTTCTTGTAGAGCATAGGACATATTCCATGAAAGCTCTCTCCCCCAAATCTCTCCCAGATCAGCCAACATTCTAATATGGAAAGGGACTCTCTTTTCACCCCACAACACCCATTTCCCAACCCTCAAACATTAGTTTTCTTTTCTAGCTACACTGGCAAAACTTTCATTTGTCCATTAAGCCCATTTCAAGGCCCCTTCTGGGACAGTCAGTTATCTTCTGTCTTAGTAAAATTAGGCTCATAATAGCTGAGACCTCCTGGGGTTGTTGTAAGCATCAACAAGGAGGTAACACTGACAACCACTTCACACACAGCTTTGCACACGTACTACATCCTTCATAAATACTTATTCCATCAGCTCTCAAAAATGACCACAGCCCTAGATATTCTACAGTCTGGAAGTAATCCCAATGTTTCCCTCTAATATTAACTTCTCAAGGCTTTTTCAGACTAGCTGGGTACAGTGCCAGCTTGACCTCCCCCCTAAACTCCCGGGAAGTTTAACCTAATGTTTGCCTCTTTATAACCCCTGGATGAGATACAGCAGAACTGTCTACAAAATCTCCACCCACCTGGCAGCATAGCTTCCAAGTAAAGGAGGTGTTGCTCAATTCCTAAGCTCAGTTGCAAAACTGAAGCTAAGATACTGTATTTTGAGTGGAAATGTTGGGCTAGATCTCCATGGAGCCTCCACGCCTTGGGACACAAAATTTAGGACTGAAGAATACAAAAAAATGAAGGTTGGCAAATGGATGTTTGAGTGCTCCATCCATAAGTCCTGGATCTCATATCTTGTTCCTTCTGTTATATATACACAGATTCTGGGGGCTACAGTCCTCTTGGATCGTATACTACATGATGGACTAGGAAGAAGACACCTCTAGAGTCTTCTATAATAGAGATGGCTACTGAGAGAGGGAGACCATAACCGTTACCTTCCAAAAGATCACCTACAGGCAGAAAAATTCAAATCCTGGGGCAGCTAGGGGGCACAGTGGATAGAGCACCAGCCCTGAAGTCAGGAGGACCTGAGTTCAAATGTGGTCTCAGACACTTAACATTCCCTAGCTGTATGACCCTGGGCAAGTCACTTAACCTCAATTGCCTAAGCAAAAAGCAAAAAAAAAAAAAGAAAAGAAATTCAAATCTTGGGATATAGCTCTCAAGGATACCTCTGGAAAAACAAAACAAAAAAGAAAAAAAACATATTTTGTTCAACACCGAGAAACGTGAAGAAACCCGAGCCAGAATATTCCTAGGAAATAGCTGTAGAGATTGAGGTGATTGAGCCAGGAACAGAATGAAAAGATGTCGAATAATCATGAGCAAGAAAAAGCAGTGGGAGAGACTTGGCTCCCACATAGTTTTAGGCACAATGAGATTTCAGCCCACCAAGGCAGGACAGCTGGAAAGAAGAATGCTGACTGAAACACAAAGTCTATTGATGTTGCTAAAGAGTTTTATAAAAATCCATTATAAAATTCCTTCCACAGGCCTTCAGTCAGGAAACTTAGTTTATTTAGGCCTCAAGGAGAAACCAATACAAATAACCTCTACCCAACAACCCACAGGAAATGTACCCATTTGAAGACTTGTATGCAGTGATGAAGTTGGAAAGGTGAAGAATCAGGACAACAATTCATACACTAACTTTAATGCTGTAACTTGGAGATACTAGGGGGCCACTGGGATTTACTGAGGATTGGGGGAAGAAGGGAGGAATGATGTGGTCATACTTGGACGTTAGTAAAATCCCATGGACAGCTGGGTGGAGGATGCTTTGAAATCCTAAGAGAACCACTCTTGATCAGCAAGACCAATTCAGAAACTGTCAAAAGAGTCCCACGAGAGGTGAAGAAGGTCTGAACTGAGATGGTAGCTATGTGAAGAATAATATATGTGGATAAAAGGGGACATTAGTGTGCAATGAATACCCCAAAGTGTTCACGTATATCTGGACACATTCTATTCAAAGTTATCATTATAGAAAATCTAGTCATCAATTCTGGACCAATGGAAATAGAAAGTGCAAATGTGAATAATACAACTACTTCATAGAACTGATTATTTGCACAAATCGAGATCTCACTGTCTTTGAAAGTAGAAATGATTGGATATAAGGGGTAGGGGAGAATATGATGTCAAAGATGACACAAAAGTCGTGAGGTGCCTTTGATAATCAAAAGGGAATTGTGGAAAGGAGAGGGCTTGGGGAGAAAGTGAATTCTACTATGAACATGCTGACTTCAAGAGGTCTAAAAAATATCTAGTCAAAGATATCCAAAAGACAGTTAGAAATGTGGCGCTGGAGCCCAGGAGAGAGAATGGGGCTGGAGATAGAGCTAGGAAGCATCTGCATAGATAATCATTGAACACATAGGATCTGGTGAGGTAGAACAGAGCTCAGGACAGAACTCCAGGGGATACCTATGGTTTGTAAGCAGGACCTGGATGAAGATCCAAAAAAAGGAAACGGAGAAGGAGTGATCAGAGAAATAAGAAGGAGACCTAAGAAAGATCAGTGAAATGAAATCCTATTGCCTAGAGAGTATCCAGGAGATGATCAATACTGTCAAAGGTCAAGAAGGATGAGGATTTTTGACGAGGACATTACATTTGGCAATTAAAAGATCACTGCTAACTTTGAAGAGTAAGGAAAGAAATGGGCATTTATTAAGCACCTACTATGTGTCAGGCAGGGTGCTAAGTGCTTTATAGATAATCTCCTTTTATACTCATAACAACCTGGGGTGTAAATGCTATTATCCCATTGGACAGTTGAGGAAGCTGAGAAAGACAGGGCTTAAGTGATATGCCTAGGGTTACACACCTAGTAAGTATCAGCACTAGGGTTTGAACTCAGGGTTTCCTGACCTGAGGCCCCCTGCTCTAACCAACATACTACCCAGTTGGCTCTAAGAGGATAGTTTCTGTTGAATGATGAAGTAGGAAGCCTGATTGGAGAATCTTTAGAAGAGAAAGTGGAACCACCAAGTGCCAATAGCTTTCTCCTGGAGTTTAGGCAAGAATCAGGGATAGAAGATAGCTAGTAAAGCTAGTGAAGAAAGTTGAATCAAGAGAGTTTATTTAAGGGATGAAGGAGACATGGATATGGTTGTAAGCAGCGGGGCTAGAACCAGTAAACAGAGTGCCTCACAATTATCAAGAGGTTGAAAGCAGTAGGATGAAGTGTGCATGTGGCAGGGGTTGGCTCTGGAACTCAAAAAGGCCTTTTCATCATCAGAGAATATAGGGAAGGAGGATGTGGAGGAGGAGTGAGAAGATGTGATATGAAGTAAAGAGGAGGGAAGGAGAGGGAATTTTGGTAAATAGATTCCATTTTTTTAGTGAAGTTTGTCCTCAACTAACAGGACCTGGAAGGGAAGAGAGTGTGGTGGGAAGCTGGAGGAAGGATGAAAACATTTGGAAACTGCCTTGTGATGAGTGGGCAAATCATTTAGTGAGGTATAATAGGATTGCCTTGCTGCATAGAGGACCTAACTGGATCATGTAAGTTTTCTGTGGACCCAATAACCCATGTTAAGTGACTTTCTTCATTTCTGTTCATCGGCATGTAAATAGCAGCAAAGGAGACAGGTGGACTGATTGGCCCTTGGTAAGGTGTGATCCACAATAGGACAAGGAGGTTAGGGAATCAACTGCCACCTCAATTCAACTTTTCCCTTATTGCCAGTCTCCATAGCAGACTCTTTGAAACTAATCCAAACCATTGGAAGTTCTTGGGGGCACTAAAGCGAAGGGAGATTCCACGTTTAGGCTTAAGTATTCTCTTACTTGCAGAGTTAACACTGACTACTCAAGATTTCCAAAGAAATGGGATGGAGTGTACTAGAGACCGCTGGGAAGTCTCAGGTCTTCTTCCGCCTCCATCCTCCAAAGGGCCAAGAATGTCACATAGTCAATAAGAGTGTTCTGTGAAATTTCTACTACTCCCTAGGTACTTAAGTTAATGAAAAGAAATGAAGATGGCCATATTTTCTCAACAGCTGCCTCCTCAAACCCTCTTCATGATTTCCAATCAAGCTAAATTTGGCAGTTGCTACCTTCTTGCCCCAGTGAAACTACTCCCAGTGCTTCAGCCTATGGTGCTAGCTTCCAAGCAAATCTAACATCTGGTACATATACATAATAAGAGACAAAGGAAAGCCATGTCATCATCCATCATTATTATGTTATAAAAGTGCCTGCAATTGATTGCAGATTTGAAGAGGCTGTTTACATTGCATCTTTTGTCCAAAACCCATTTTCTAAACATTGGGCTAGATTTTTTGTCCTTTTCCCTCGAAAAAGAGAGCGTTCGTATTATTGTAGCAAATACCCACTTCTCCATTCTGGAAATAAAGTCTAGGGTAAAGGCCGTTTTCTTTCTTTCGAATATTGTTAAAGAGGCAGTTCTTGGAAGCAGCTGTTTCTGTGGAAAAGATTCTTGGATTAGGGTGAAATGTGGGCAGTCTCTAGCTCAGTAGAAAATAAGGCCTTCACCAGGGCTCCTCAACCACTACCAGCCCTCCCCAGATCAGCCCCTGCTTTATTTCCTTTCATAAAAATGAAGGGGAAGCGAGTTCTGCAGCAGAGAGCAGTAATGCCAGCGGGCAAATCTGCAGATGTACCAAGTGGATGTAGATGTTGTTAGTGTGCTCAAGAGAGAAGCCCAAAAGGGGAGAGAAAATCCCCGAAGCAAAAGCAAAAGGGGGAAAACATGAAACCACATAAATAAAACCTTAAACCAAGTAATCTTCGATTCCTTGGACAGTTTTCTGGTCAGAGGCCTGAAAAACAATACTATGGGCCTGATGGCAAATCTCCCAAGGGATGGAGGTGCAAAAGCTGTGTGCTGGGAAAGTAGCCACCCTGGTTCAGTCTCAAGCTATAAAGGAAATTGGCTTTCTCATCTCTGAAAGGAGAGCTATGTACAGGGTGGGGTTTGAAGACCAGACTCAGAGGCAAAGCACCCGGTTCTAACTGGAGCTCAAATAAGCTAAGAGATACAAAGCTCTTCATAAACTTTTAAGGGCCGCTCAAATCTTTCACTATTATGGTGATCAGGAATTAGTTGTGTGACTGTGAGTAAAATACTCTAGTGTCTTACCTCAATAGTCTTCCATGTCCAATGGGAAGAGTCAAACTCTTCAGGGTAGTTGGAAAGACTGAATGAGATCATGGATATGTACTACTTGGATCAGTATTAGCTGGGCCAGGGAAACTGATATTCCGTGCAACAGTCTTTCCGCTGGCTAATCTCAGAAGAAAGATATCTCTTGATGTGTCAAAATATCATGGAATCGTGAAAAGATTTCTTATTCAACTTAAAGTATGGAACTTTAAGGATGAGCATTTCAATGTTGGGGTCATATGACAAACAAGATAAGAGAGTAGATATTTTATCCAGTCCCCAATAACTTTGAACACCACACCTCACTGACTAGAAAAATTATGTGCTGAATATGGAGTAATATAAATAGGGAACTGAATCCACAGGATAAGAAAGAGAAGAACCTTGGAGCAGATGGCGCTGTGAATGAACCCCAGTGAATGCTAGTCCTTTCAATACTACCACCACCAAGCTCACTACCCTTTTCCACCCATTTCTAAGTGCCTGATATAGACAAACCAACCAATCGGGGCTTTGTGCCTCGAACCCACATTGGGATTCTCTTCCTGCAGCTGTCTCTGCTGTCAACACCTCCAATATCCAATCCCTTCCCTTCCCCTCACCCCATTCAATAATGAAATAAGCTTTCCCACATATACAGGTTATTTTTCTTTAAAAAAAAGCCTACAGGGTAAAAATACATAACAACAATAAAGAAGCATCAACAGACAATTAAAAAGTACACAAAGTGATAGAAACATAAATGGAATTTAAAGAAATAGGAGAAGTGAAGGTAGAAAAGCAGAAATGATCGTAAGCCTAAGCCCATAATAAAAGGATGAATGCACCATCCATAAAGCAATTTTAGGAGTTCTTTTTCCCAAGTATTGCCAGTAAAACAGACAATGTAAATGAAATGGATGAATATTTACAAAAAGATAAACTTCCTAAATTAAAAGAAGAGGAAATAAGAAACTTAAATAACCCTATCTTGGAAAAAAGAAATTGAACAAGCCATAACTTAGCAGTCCAAGAAAAAGTTCCCAGGACCAGATGGATTCACAAATGAGTTCTACCAAGCATTTAAGGAATTATTAATCCTAGTACTATATAAAATATTTGGAAAAATAGGCAAAGAAGGAGTCCTACCAAATTCTTTTTATGATATAAATATGGTGCTGATACTTAAACCAGGGAGAGCAAAATCAGAGGGAAAAAAAACAAACTATAGACCAATTTTCTTAATGAATAGTGATGCAAAAAAAACCCCACAACAAAAGATCATTAAGATTATATCAATATTAAAAGAGGGAAAGGGACCCTTATGTGCAAAAATGTTTGTGGCACCCCTTTTTGTAGTGGCAAAAAAATGGAAACTGAGTGGATGCCCATCAGTTGGGGAATGGCTGAATAAGTTATGGTATATGAATGCAATGGGATATTATTGTTCTATAAGAAATGACTAGCAGGATGATTTCAGAGAGGCCTGGAGAGACTTACATGAACGGATGCTGTGAAATGAGCAGAACAAGGAGATCATCATACACGGCAACAACAAGACTATACAATGATTAATTCTGATGGAAGTGGCTTTCCTCAACAATGAGATGATTCCAATGGTTCAGTGAAGAAGAGAGCCATCCATACTCAGAGAGAGGACTGAGAGAACTGTGTGTGGACCACAACATATCATTTTCACTCTTTCTATTGTTGTTTGCTTGCATTTTGTTTTCTTTCTCATTTTCTTTTTCTTGATCTGATTTTTCTTGTGCAACAAGATAACTGTATAAATATGTATACATATATTGGATTGAACATATAGTTTAACGTATTTAACATGTATTGGACTACCTGCCATCTAGGGGAGTGAGTGGGGGGAAAGAGGGGATAATTTGGAACAGAAGATTTTGCAAGGGTCCATGTAGAAAAATTACCCATGCATATGTTTTGTAAGTAAAAATCCTTAATTAAAAAAAAAGGAAAAAAAAAGATTATCTCAGGAGATGCAGAAAAAATCTTTGATAGTACAATGCCTGTTCCTATGAAAAACACGAAAAAAGCACTGGAATAAATGGAACCTTTCTTAAAATGATAAGTGATAACTATCTAAAACTAAGAGAAAACATCATCTGTAATGGGGATGAACTTGAAGCTCAACCAATAAGCTCAAGAGTGAAGCTAGGTTGTTCACTTATCTCCATCAATATAGAAATATCTGTTGCATGATTGCATATGCATAGCCTGTGTCAAATTGCTTGCTGCCTTAAGAAGGAAAAAAGAGGAAATGTGGTACTTAATTTTTTTTAAAATTATCATTAAAACTATTTTACATGTAATTGGGAAATATTTAATGAAATGAATATTTTTTTAAAGGCAACATAAGAGAGACAAATGGAGGAAGACATAAATCCAACTCTGTGACTTTAAGCACAAATGGTTTAACCAAGATATTTATGAAGAACTTATGATGAAAAATGCTATCCACTTCCAGAGAAAAAAGCTGATGGAGTCTGAATGCAGATCAAAACTTACTATTTTTTACTTAGCTCTTTCATGAGGTTTTTTTTTGGTCTGTGTTTTCTTTTACAGTATGATTAATATGGAAATATGTTTTTCATGACTATACATGCATAACCTATATTAAATTGCTTGCTATCTTAGGGAAAGGGGAGGAGTGGGAAGGAGAGAGAAAATGTGGAATTTAAAAATTTTATAAAAAGTTAAGATATTTTAAAGTGATATTGGTTTATAGTTCTCTGCTTTTGCTTTTTTTCTGTCCTGGTTAAGGTATTAGGATCATATTGGTCTCCTGAAAAAAAGCAATATGCTCCCTTTCTCAATTTTTTAAGAATAATTTGTAACTATGAATTACCCCTTTGGCACATTTGCTCTCTGAGTTTGAGTTCACTTTCCCCTGGACTCTCTATGTACTTGTGGGAGAGGAACATGTCACAGACCTCTAGGGAGAGGCTCTGTGTTCCTATTGTACCATCATACTAAAAACTACTTTTTAAAAAGTACTTAAGAATAGCTACCTAAATTGATTCTCTATTGATAATCTTGGAGGCGAAATACACCAGTGAGAGTTTAAGCTAAGAGCGTTAGAAAATCATTAACTCCTCAGGCTTACCCTTAGAACTGAGAGAGGAACTGAGAGGAGCTAACTTAGCTCCTCTGAGAGCCTGATTCATTGAGGAGGGTGGGAGTTTAAGGAAGAATGTCTCAAAACTCATGAGTTACAAAAGAAAGAAAGCATTCTACTTCTGTTATGAAATGAATTTGGACCTGATACTCAAAGCAAGAAGAAAGAAAGCAAAGAGAGAATTCCACTAACAATTAGCGATGCAGTTGTGTTTTTATTATTTTATTTTTAAATAATCACTTTTTATTTTCAAAATATATGTAAGGATAGTCCTCAGCATTCACCCTTGCAAAACCCCTTTCTCCCTCCTTCCTCCCACCCCCTCCCCCACACAGCAAGCTATCCAATATATGTTAAACGTGCAATTCTTCTGTACATATTTCTACAACTATCATGTTGCACAAGAAAAATCAGGTCAAAAAGGAAAATAGAGAAAGAAAACAAAAAGCAAGCAGAGAACGAGAAAAAAGGTGAAAATACTATGTTGTGATCCATATTCAGTCCCCATTGTCCTCTCTCTGGATGCAGATGGCTCTCTCCATAACAAATTGATTGGAATCAGCTTGAATCACCTGGTTGTTGAAAAGAGCCACATCCATCAGAAGTGATCATCACATAACCTTGTTGTTGCTATATACAATGTTCTCCTGGTTCTACTCATTTCACTCAGCATCAGTTCATGCAAGTTACTCCAGGTCTTTCTGAAATCATCCTACTGATTGTTTCTTATACAACAGCAATATTCCATGGCAGTCATACGCCTTAACTTATTCAGCCATTCTCCAACTGATGGGCATCCATTTAGTTTCCAGTTCCTAACGCAATTGTTTTAATAGTAAAAAAATCTGTAGCAAAAAATATCCAAAAATTTACTATGATCAGGTTGAATTTATAACAAAAATGATAGATGATTCAACATTAAAATAATAATTAGCATAATCAATCCTATTAACCACAAAAACTATATAACTATTATTAGACACAAAAAAAGCCTTTGGAAAAATATAGTACTAATTTGCATTAAAAATCAAGAAAAAGTATAGTCATAGAAGGCTGCCTACTTAAAATGATCAAAAAGTATAAAAACAAGAGCTAGTGTTATTCTCAATTAAGAAACCCTGCAAGCTTTCCTAGCCAGTGCACAGGTTAAAGAAAAGGATTCTCCCTCTCTCCAATATTATTTCATTTAGTACTGAAAATGCTAGATATAACACTGAGAGGAGAGAAATTAAAGGCAAAACATAAACAAACAGAAGATCTGCAAATGTCATACATATAAACTCAGAAAACCCCAAAGAATCAGTGAAAAAAACTAATTGAGCTGATAGCTTTGTTAAAGTAGCAGACAACAAAAGAAATCATAAAAATCATCAGCCTTTTCCATAAACAAAAACAAAAGATACTATAGAAATACAAATTCCATTTAAAAATGTACAAAATCCATAAAATTTCTAGGAGTTACCACTCAGGACTTTATGAATACAAGTGTCTTTTACACTCTTTACAGAAAAAAAGGAAATCCTTCAACAATTAGAAGTCCAGGGTTTATGATCGGACTCCCCATAGAAAATTAAAATGCTATTACCTAAATTAACAGATTAGTGATATGCCAATCAACCTACCAAGAAA
Organism: Myrmecobius fasciatus; assembly: GCA_023553655.1. NCBI lineage: Eukaryota > Metazoa > Chordata > Mammalia > Dasyuromorphia > Myrmecobiidae > Myrmecobius > Myrmecobius fasciatus. The sequence continues at coordinate 279,268 of JAJPUD010002919.1, forward strand.
TTACTTGGCATAATCAGACAAAAACAATCAGTCTTTCCTTTCGAGAGCCTAAAACTTGAGAATCTCAAGGGAAATAATAAGAGGGGAGAGGTAAGAATAAAAAGTGAACTTTGAATTACCATACCTCAAAGACATTATAAAGTAATATTCATACAAACAATTTCATACTCACAAGAAATTAGAATAGTCGATTAGTGCATTGGGGAATATTATACCAGATAAAATTCTATATGGGAAGCCCAACAAGAACCTTAGGAACAGCTAGGTGGTGAAGTGGATAAAGTGTCAAGAAAACTTGAATTCAAATCTGGCCTCAGACACTTCCCGGCTGTGTGAGCCTGGGCAAGTCACTTTATCCTGTTGCCTCAGTTTCTTCATCTGTAAAATAAGCTGGAGAAGGAAGTGGCAAAGTGCTCCAGTATCTTTGCCAAGAAAACCCTAAATGGGGTCATGAAGAAGTCAGGCCTGACTGAAAAATGACCAAACAAAAACCACCAACTTTTTCTCATCTGTATTGTCCAGAAGGCAGGGCTAGAGTAGCATCAGGTCATAGCTTCCAACAAGGAAACACACTCCCTCCCATAGTTTATTTTTATTTATTTATTTATTTTTTTGCTGAGGCAATTGGGGTTTAAGTGACTTGCCCAGGATCACACAGCTAGGATGTGTTAAGTGTCTAAGACCAGATTTGAACTCAGGTCCTCCTGAATTCAGGGCTGGTGCTCTATCCACTGCACCACCTAGCTGCCCCCCTCCCATAGTTTATTGAATAGAGAAGAAATTGGAGGAGTACAGAACTTTTTGAGCTATGCCTTTGCTGGAATTTGTTTAATACATTGACCTTCATTCCCCTCTTCTCCCCTCCCCATGTCACCATTATTCTTAGAAATGATTAGAACAATAAATGTGCATTATTAGCCAAAATTTAAAAAAAAAGGACAGAGATCAGCAGAAAAGAACAGGGAAGCAGATAAATACACCACCACAAATTGATGAGGTCATGGATGACTGAGTGTGGTTGGCAGAGAACAACTAAAGTACTGTCCCTGAGGCAACCAGGGAAGGGCAATGATGGGGAGCCATTTAACCTTATAGCCCCACCTTGTTGTATCCAGCAAAGAAATCCAAGTAAAATCAAACCTCTGAGGCTTACCCTCTATGGAGGTTCCTTTACCCTGTGAGTGGTCCCACTTGGCTGTGTCCAACCGAGAAATCCTGATCACGTCCCTGAAGTTAAAAATTCCCCTATAAAATTTATCTAGGGCCCATGCCATCTTTGCTGAACTCCCTTGGATTAGTGCCAGGACACACTGCCTGGAGATGTCTTTCCCTTTACCCCTTCCCCATGCCATGTGGCATCTCTCCTCTCAAACCCCACTATGTCTTATGGTGTCTATCTTATAGCTTCTTATAGCTAACTCTTGTAGGGTGCTGGGTCCCTTTCAGGATTTAGCCTGACCGCTAAGGGCATGTCCCAGTCTCATAGGGTGTTCCCTTCCTACTGGGTAACGGTGAGTTCGGCTTTCCATCATCACTTATTAAAAAACCCCTTTCCTTGCTACGTGCTCCCCCAACTCTATTTCATATTTACCATTCCTGCTGTCTATTGTACCTCTTCAATTTGTCTGTATTTCTCCTAAATCAGCCTACCTCTGGCCAAAGAGGATGGCCTCTGTAAACTCTTCACATGACCGAACTCTTACATTTGGTGCTCTCCTAATGAACCTCATTTGTGCCGACAACAAGCACATCATCTGCTACATCAGCCACACCAAACTACTTGTACAATGTTGCTTTCCACATGTTAGATCAAGGGTTTGCAGCCCAGGGTATGAATTTTCCCTCCAAGAATCTTGCTCTCCAGATTCCCAGAATATTTGGTGAGTGGCTGTATTGAAGATATGGACTGGGCCTGCTATTTTATTGGTCTAACAATAGTATTTTAAAATGTTAAAAAAAAAAAACTCCAAAACATTTTTAGCTTGCGGGCTGTACAAAAATAGGTGGCAGACTGGATGGTGGGTCACAGGATGCCAGCCCCCGGTAGGGGATCGGCAGACTGGGGTCCTCCATCTACCACTGCTTCAGCTCAGTAATGTCTTTGCAATTTAAAGTCCAAAAGTCTCAGACCACTGGGGAGTTGAGAAACTTGACCAGCTTTATATGGCCATTGTGTGTCAGAGGTGGTACTTGAACTCAGGTTTGAGGCCAACTAGCTTTGAAGCCCACTCTCTATCCACTACCAGACTGCCTTTCAAGTAACTGCATGGTCCTATTCAAATATTCCAAAAATAGCAGTGGTGTTTGTGAGAAAGAAGTGAATTGAAGAGAAATGAGGAGGGGAAAAAGGAAGGGAAGAAAGAAACCAGGTGGTGATCCCCAGAATATTTGGTGGAAAGCTCTAGGAAGGATGGGACTGGACTTGTGATTTTATTAGTCTAGCAATTGTATTGTGTAACATATATCACCAAAATGCAATATATAAAAATGCAAATCAAAACAATCCTGAAGTTTCACTGCAAATTGGCAAAGACGACAAAAGATGAGAATAATCGGTGTTGGAGGAGTTTCCTTTAAGAATTCATTTATAGCTTGTTCTATTTCTTTTTCTAATATTCTCTAGTGATTTAGATGATCTATTTCTTCTTATGTCAGTCTGAGTAGCTCATATTTTTGTAAATATTCATCCATTTCCTCAAAGTTACCTGTTTCCGGGGACATTATTGGGCCAAATCGTTTTTGATTGCTCCCTTGATTTTGTCTTCAGTTATGGAAATCTCCTTTTTCCTTTTGAAAGGAACACTTTGGTTTTCCTCTCTTTTTTGATAAGCAGATTGTCTAGTTGTTTATCAAGTTTATTAGATCTTTTTTTCAAAATACCTCTCGTTTTACAATCTCTTCAATAGCTTTTTTTCTTTTTTTATTAATGTCATGTGATTTTCAGAATTCCCATGTTGATGTTTATCTGGGAGACAGGGTGGAGCTGATTTGCTGTTTTTCAACTTTTTAATTCTATACCCAATTCATTGATATGTTTCTTCTTTATTTTGTAGATGAAAGTATTTAGAGATGCAAAATTTCTCCTAAAGACAATTTAGCTTTATCCCCTAATTTTGGGTATATTATCTCATTGTTCTCAATTTCATGGATAAAGCTTAACTCAATCCTTGATTTATTCTTTGACCTAGCAATTCTTTAGTATTAAATTATTTAGTCTGGAGCGATTTTTTCTTTTTTCTTTTTAAATAATTTTTTGGTGAATTGTCAAAGGATACAAAGAGATAGTTTTCACAAAAAGAAATCCAAGCTAAGAACAGCCATATGAGAAAATTCGCCAAATCACTTACAATTAGGAAATGCAAATTCAATCAACTCTGAGATTCCCCCTTCCAGTCATCACAAAGATAACAAAAGAGAAAAGTGACAAATGTTGGAGGACTTTAGGAAATTAGATAAATTTCTGCATTGTCTGTGGAGCTGGGAATTGGTCTAGCCATACTGGAAAGCAATTTGGGACTATGCCCAAAAAGTTCAAAAAAAAAAAAAAGAAAAGAAAATGTACACATACAAAAATATTTATAGTTACTAAACATTTATTAAATGCCTACTATGTGCCAGGCACCATGCTAAGTGCTGGGGAATTAAAAAGGCAACTCACAGTTCTTTTATTTATAGCAGCTCTTTGTCTACAAATTTCTACAAGTTTTTTTTTTGGTAGAAACCAAAAAACCTGGACACTGAGAATGTGCCCATCTATTGGGGAATGGCTAAACAAAGCACGATATGTGAATGTAATGAGATATTAGTGTTCCGCTATGAACTAATGCAGAGTGAAGTGAGTCGAACCAGGAGCACAATTTATACAATGACAAGATTATAGAGAGAGGCAACTTTGAAAGACTTTAGAATGCTTATGATACAATAACAAACCCCAGATCCAGAGAACTGAGGAAGAAAAACACCATCAATCTCCATTTTTCCAGAGAAGTGATAGATATAATATATGGGACATGACCAATATGGAAATTTGTTAGGGTAAAAAAAAATTCACATTTGCTATGAGGGTTTTAAGTTATGCTTATTGTTTTTAATTGTTTGGAGGAAGCAAGAGGAAGAAAAGATAATAAATGCTTATAAAATATGTTAAAATCCAATTTTATTGATATTTTTATTTTGACATGACCTGCATATACCTTTGTAGTCCTCCCCTTCAGTCCTCCCAGAGAACTGTTCCATATGACAAAGATTTCTTTTCTTAAAAGAAAAAGAGGAAGAGGAAGAAATGATCAGCAAATCAAAAATCAATACTTCAAAATAATCTAGCAATGAAGGGTGTTCCAACTTTACTTAAAACAGCACCAAGACTTTTGAAACACACTGAATAAGCAATATACTGCATCTTTGGGCCCATCCTCCCACATCTGCAAAAGAGCCTGAGGGACAGTAGGAGAGGAGGAAATTGCTTTGGCATACCTGTTCTTTGTACCCAAGCTTGCTCTTTCTAATTTTACATCATTCACTTTCAATTAGTTTGTAGTTGTTGTTTCTATTTTTTTTTAA